>VOMN01034945.1:0-86170 GCA_014899125.1 Orchestia grillus
AGTACTGTTGCCAACTATGGAACCCAGGCACCAGGGAGAATATAGTGAACATAGTTATTGAATGAAACTTGCAAATATCTTTTGTGTTTTCAGGTTTTCTAAAGTATTACTGCCTATCATGTGAAGAATTATCTATGCTAACGATATTGTATATTCAGGAAAATAATTGTGCGCTTAATCCTCATGTTTTTCAAAGTTTGTGAAATATTATTACATCAACTGTTCAGTTAGATAATTCAAAATCAATATTAATACTAAAATAGGGCGAGAAATCTGGTTTTACTGAAGAAGATCGGGCTAAGATTACTTCCATGCTTAGAACTGGTATGTAAACACTAGAAACAACCAAAAAGTTACGTCATGATCACCGTACTGTCAAATCATTAGTGTTTTCTGGTAAAACATACAGAAAAACACAAGAAAGAGCGTATTTACGAAAATTATCTACAAGAGATATTCGTAAAATAGTGTTCAAAACTCCCAAAACACTTCATTCAACAAGCAAGAATATTTTTGAAGGGGATAGTGCGTCAACAGTTTGTAAAAATTTGTTCCCTTGCCAAAGTGAGGAGTCCCAACGAAAGGGAGAAGATTTCCTGCGAAGTTTTCTTTGACAGTCAAACTTCCCGGGAAGCAAACAGAACCCAAAGGATTGAATGGGCACAGAATTACATGGAAATCAATTTCAGCAACGTAATTTTCACCAATGAGCCCTGTGCAACGCTCGATGGACCTGATGGGGGTTGTCATTTGTTTGAATGTTGAAAGGGCGTTCGGCAGAAGTGAGCATTTGTCGACAACAAGTTGGTGGAAGAGTCACGTTTTAGGCAAGTATCTAAAGAGATGAGTCAATTAGCCTCTACAACTACCAAAGGGATTTAAACTGAATTCAAATTCACGCTGTAAGCTCATGGATGACGCCTTTCTCACAAGCTTAATTGATGGTCAACCTATTAAGAAAAAAAGTCTCTGATATATCAACAGGATAATGCACCTGCCCACAGATTAAAAACCAAAAACAAAAGGCTGCTAGACCAGGGATTCAGTTGACAGATGTCTCATTGGGGTTTTGAAGAATGGAGGAAACAATGTTTGCTCAATTCTTATAGCCTGCATTAAAAGTTTTCATTGTCTTGTATTCGATTATGCATTGTCGTACTCAATAATTGAGTACAAAAATATGTCATTACATAAATAAAATACAGAATATTATTTTTTTCTCTTCTAATGCATAATCGAAGTGAATGTTTAATAAGGACATATATACTGAGATCATTAAAAATTGTAAAGCGTGTTAGACTTGAATACTCAATTGAAAATGATTATTCGAAAATAGCAGGAGCAGTTCTGAAACTCGCATTTTTTCTCAAAATTATATATTTAAGTGCATAAAATATTGTTCAAAAATTACTTTGCTCGCTCAAGCAAAACGTACTGTAATTGGGTAATCGATCCGAAACTCGTTCGCGGAAAATGAAATTGTCTGACAGTTTATATGATTTTCAAAGTAATTTCAACAGTACATAGACTACTTGAAAATATTCCCAATCTTGACAAGTCCCACTGAATTTTGAAGAAGCCGGTCTTAAATAAATTTTTACGGAATGATGAAGATAAACGGAGATGAAAAGTTGGTATAGGCTACTTGTGATTAGTATAGTTGTCCATTAAAGCAGTTCAAATTTGCTGTGCAGTTATTCCTCTAAGTCATTGAGCAAGAATTCTTGAGGCGACTCCACTTACTTCTCACGTGAGGCTCAAAGCCACGAAATGACTCCGAGATGAAATGTTTTAAGATTATTAAAGCTTTAGACACGAACAAGGAATTTCTTGAAAAAAGAGAAATGAACACTTTCAGAACTCAGACTCGCCCAGATTTTCTTTCAAAAATTGGAGTTATATCAAAGAACAACGATAAATTTGATACATGGGTAAATTCCCATTTTCTTATTCAGAAATTCTCAATAAATAAAAGATACACGCTCACCAGTCATACATTGGACTTATATTTACACTAAGAAAATTCAGTTATCTTTAACTAGATGTCAGCGACAGTCATTATTGCAGTAAAAATTTAAAACTAGGGGTCGATAGTAGGGAAAATGTTTGCTTGAACGTGAGAGCATATTTTATTTTCATTGAAAAGCTCACAGGATGAGCTACATCGAGCTTCTATTTTTCTTCCAACAGAAGTCCGGCCAGTTACGCCTCCTGAAGATCAGGAACTGAGACTATGTCGTGATGGTGGGAACAAATATTCTATTTCAACCCCTTCGCCAACCCTCTCTAGCCACTCTCTCCTTAACCTCCACCATTCACCGTCATCCTCCTCCCTCTCAAACACAGCCATCGTCTCTTCGCATTCGTCATCTTCATTAGCGGCTTTGGCGTCGTCTTCAACACCAATCACATCCCAGCCTTTGGCAGTAGTTCTGAGAGGCAAGACCAATTCACCTCCGTATGAATCACACTCAGGATATTCATCTGTTCATCCCTCATCTCCCGCCTCTCCTACACTTCTCGCGTCCGCACCGTATTCTCCCTCATCGCCCGGCTTTTCCTGTCATTCCGTTCCATCCTCATGTCATTCTTCATGTCAATCTCCTCGCTCTTCTTCTCTATCATCAACAGTGGCCAAGTCCACTCCTGAAAGAGGGTTGTGCGCCTCCTATCAAGAAAGGAGGGGGGAGAGAATCATCAAAGTTGGTAACACGGATCTCCTCTTCAGCCTCTTCGATAAAGTCGAGCAGGGCGACAGGAGGAAATTTCAGCTGCTGAAGCGGGCCAAGTAAGTACACGGATAATGTTTAAGGTTGAAATAGAGTCACTCAAAGGTCATGTGCAGATAGGGTTGTAAGAATGAATAAAAGGAATGCTAGGTAGTCGGTGTAAGTTGAAAATATAAACATCTAAGTGTGGAAAAAAAGGTAAGAAGTGGTAAAATAATATTTTCACATGTGTTTTATTTGATTATCCGCTCACGTGATTTTCCTAAATTCTCTACATCTTTCTAAATTGTAGGTCTTTCCATTTTAATTCTGAATTACCGTAGTTGTGGGAAAATTTACGAAATTTGGAATATAAGAGAGCGATGATGGATGATGCAATGGGCCTGATCAAATTTGCCGAATTATCCCTGCATTATTGCATCACAGAGTTTTGCGTACTGCCAGAATCCATTGCACAAGTTTGAAGTTCATGCTACTGAGATATGATGAAATTTAGCCGTTCTTTCATTCGTTCGTGCATTCATAAAAAGGTATACTGCAGAAAACGTTCGATCATTCATTCTTCCATTAAATTATTCAGAAAATAATTTGTCGGGGATAAAAAATCGTTCAAAACAGAGTCTAGTACATCTCGAATGATACGCTCACGGAACATCGACAGGGATAGAGGAGTAATTGAAATTATAGTTTCTAATTCCGTGGACTAATTTTTACGATGGTTGTTGTTGCAGACCGTGCTTAATCCATTGTAGATCAATAGGTCTCAAACATGGTTCATGACTGCTCGAGAGCGCACTTAGAGTATAATTTATATCATAATTCAACATTACTTAATAATATATACGTAACCGAATTGATACCTTATAAATAACATGATATGATACTACTAAACAAATTTACTTACTTCGACGTTCTTTCTGTTTGGAAAACGCTTAAAACTTTTAACAAGACAGAAGTTTAAGAAAAATTGATGATTCTGTCGAAAGCGTTCATGAGTTTAGCTCCTTATATTATTTGTGTGATTAGTACTTCGTTGTAGTTTAGGATGATATTACGAAGATATAATACTAGTGGAGCCGATCATCTCGACAAAGCTTTACAAGACTACACTCTACACTCGGTAGTTTCCAGCCATGCCAAGTATTCAGCCCGTGCCTAGCTTTTGTGTATGAGCTCTTTGTGTGTCTAAAAATTAAATTACTCAGTTTTGGTTAATAAAATTTGGCAGTAATGTTGGCAATACTGACATGCGCATACGTGCAACTTTTGGATAACTTCTGATTAGTCTTAAACAAACTTAAACCCCACTGTTTGAGGACAGTGTCACGCTTATGTGCCGTGCAAGCTTTTAGACAAAATGAGTCGCCGTAAGTGTCTTAATGACCAAGAAAAGGCGAAAATTGTGTCTAAATTAGCTAATGGTGAATGTGTAAGAGATGTAGCTGCTATTTTGGGCCGTGATGTCTTGAAGTGAAATACTATGAAGTATTTCATAAATCCTGACGCCAAGGCCAAATGGAAAGACAAGGGAAAATATAGAATCTGACTAGACGGGAAAACGGGAAGTAAAAAGGAATCCTCAATCAACAAGCAAGATTGTCTTTGAAAATGTTGAACTAAGCATACATCGAAAATGAAGATTATTGTTCCATGGTTCCGGATGAAGTCTCTCACCAACAAAAAGAAGCTTGTTTTTATACATGACGATGCCCCGTCACATGCTACAAAGGCTGCAGTAGAATATTTGAAGACCCTTAGGTTCAAAAATGGCCAACTGATGAAATGACTACCGTGTTCTCTTGACCTGAACCCCATTGAGCACCTGAGGCTACTGCTTATACAGAGTGTTTATCAATCGGGACGTTCAATTTTCACCAAAGATCACCTGTGGAGGGAACTTAAAAAAAATTGAAAATTTGATGAAAACCGTGGACTAATGTCTCCTGGCTATTATTGAAGCACGTGGAGAGTACATTAATCATCAATGTGCTCCCTGTAAATTGTTTTAAAAGGAATTGGTATTAAAACATTTCTTTTGTAATGTTTATACCTTATTTCAGTATCTTCAATAAAGCATACAATTATGAAAATCCTGCATTTATAAACTTTTCATGCTAGTGCCCAAAGTGTCGCAGGGTTAAAGTTAAACAAATTATTATAACTACATTTTAGAAATATTCTTGAACATTGAACTGATGGCTGTAAAACTCTAACATAACAGTTGAAATCTAATATGGAAGCAACTTCAAAATTTGGTAATGACATGTACATTTTTGAGTTAATGGTTAAGAAAAATTACTTCTCACAAAAGCATGGCCCGGGCTGTTGGGCACTCACGTATACGTAGAGACGATTCCGCAATTTTAGGTTCCGCTTCGTCTACTCACGAGTTTAGGTTAGCCGGAATTTAATAGTCTTACAATTTAAAAAAGTTTTAATGCAGGGGATACTGATTAGGTAGTACATCTCCGAATTTGATTATGATTTATGCCTCATCTTAATTGTTGCGATTTCTATGGTAAATCAGAAAGGTTTCACAAAAGGATTGTGGAGCTAGACGTCAAAATGTTAAAAGAAGTAATTAAAATTACAGTACGAATTTTCTTCACCTCTCTACTTTCAATATTGTTCTAATTTATACGGAACAATAAATAAATCCCGACATACAAAAGGGCAATATCCCGATAGGCAATATGTTCAGAGATTTAAAAAAACTTTAACATTGCAAAGAAAATTAAAGAAAAACACATCAGTCAATTTAAACCAAGTCATGTCGTCATTAACACGCAACTGAAGAATGCTGGTGCCCTCTCAATACCTAATGAAATTCGTCTATAGTTTCACACTGAAATTGACTCCCGGCACGAAACATTAGAATAAAAAATAAGGGAGCTTGCTACTAGAGTTCTACAATTTAAAGTCTGGTATAAAGAGCAGTTGAACCGTCTGTCTGCATGCGTACAGACGCTGTGTAGACATACAAGTTGCACTACGCATTAGGCACAGCGTCTGATGCGGTTGCGTCTGGGAGCTTTTAAATTGCATCAACTCAATCATAACTGATTTCGTAGAAAAAATTACCACCTCTGCATGATCAACCACATCGGCGGGGGCAGGTACATAGAGTAGTTTGTAGTTGTCCCTATTAGTTAGGTATGCATATTTTCTCAACGGAAATGACAGCCCAGTTTAAATAAATACGTTACTTTGTTATTTCGACGATTATATTTGAGAAAACACCTTGCTGTTGCATTAGAAGGCTGCAACGTTGGATAAATCCACGATGGGAAATTATCTCACCTAAATACCTGAAGCGTCTTCCAGCGTTAAGGCAGAACTAAATAGTTTCTTCATCGAGCTGAAGACATCTGCTTTAAGCCAAGAATAAATGAAATATCTGTTGTGAGATAATCATGACTTGCGAATTCTGTGAATGAATCTCACTCTTAAGTCAGTGAGCGAGAACACGACGGCTGTATTATTGGCTCAGGCTTTTTCCACTGAACCACTTCATTACTGTGATTGAGATAACCGTCGAGGCTTGATGCTCGTGATAGTTCGAGGTGAAAGTTCTTTATTGTGTCTACTTACTGACAAAAGTACTCACGCGATGACACCTGATCTTCAGTTGACTGATCGCTGAACGTAAACATGAAGTGCCGATGCGCTGATTAGTTCATGAGGAACCTTCTGCATGTCTGGCACAACACGTGAGCTGAAATATTAACATGCCGGACGAAAAACGACAGGAAGCGCCTAGTAATACGAACTTTTGATACAAGCGAACGAATTATATAGAACTGAACTTCAGTTCAGTGCCATGACAGCTGGTTGATGCTTTGATGTATAGGTCTGGATGGCGGCGTGGACAGTGTATATATATACATATATATATAATAGGGTGGGCAGAATGTATATATATACACGAATGCGCGTGAGAAGCTACAATGCCCTCACAGTAATCGATGGGCACTTCAAGGTCGTAGCACCCGTAGTGCCCCTGAACAAGCTCTTGCTATCGCCACTTGGGGAGAAAGACATGCGCGAAGAGGCGTTACTCGCAGCAGCTGAACAACGCTATTTTTTAAAACAGTAGTGTAACGAATTATTGACCAAAAGATATGTTTGAAAGGCTCGGGTAACAATTCACCAGTCATCACAAAGTTATTAAAAGAACACAGTCAAGGCACTAACCTGTAAAGCCCTGGTACGAGCCTAGGTCTCACGTCGCCGGTACTCGTATGAAGAGATGGAAATTATTGGTAGCTGATTGAAGCTATTCTGGAATCATGCAAACGGAATGCTAATACTCGTACAAGATCTTGAAAAAATCGGCAAATAACTTTTCCATACAATACTTTAACTCAGAAGCGTATTGCTGTTGAAATATAATCAGAGAACAGAGAACAAGTTGGAAACTAGTTAACTTAAACGGACATGCGCCGAACGTATGAAGCATGCGTGGTTAGTAGCCAGTAAATCAATGGCAGTCAATGCCTGGAGGTTTCCAGGAATTAATCATAAAGGGCGATCATTTCAGACCGTCTGCTGCACAGCAGTCGAGATTGGCGTTGAAATCTCATGCACGAAGTTTAGGGTGCTTGGGAGTGTAGATTCTGAGAATATATCTAAGGCATTATTGAGATTCCGTTAAATCCTCGATAGAAGAAACAGATTCATGCACGCGCTTAATCATTACTCTTCTATCTTTGACGGCAAAACTTGAGCACCTACTTGTACTCTATCGCTTTGCTTTGTGTCTAAAATTTTTGTCTCTTGCGGCCTAAAAATCATATCAGGCGTAGTTGCAACATTGATTTTTTCTGTAGAGCCAAACTATGAATATTAAGTACCACGCCAAGTGTCACTTTCAATTTTAGGCTTCTCGTTCAGTAAAGCTATAGATACGTCCTCTGTGCCATCTTTTTTATATTTTAGTGCTCTTCTTCTTTATAGTCTATTAATATTGCTCTATTTCTTAATCCTGAAATGATAAATGGTTAGGAAGATAGCTCCAAACGATGGAGCCTTGCTTTATAATCAAATAATCATCAATTGATTCACTTGACTAGTGTTGTACTAATCTTATTGCGAGTAATTTACTGCATTGTCATAGATGGGTTATCGATCCTCATACAGGTAGCAAATAAATAGCGAAAACTGTACAAACTAAATGAATAGCCAATGACCTTGTAGACGGTATAGAAATGACCAATAACTATACAAACCGTTAATAAATAGTTAAACAGTGACTATACAGGCAGTGGATATGTACCCAATAACAAGGTAAATAAAAATAACCATACAAAGAGCAAATAAATAACAAATGGACTACACATACAGCATCCACACGCGAATATTATGGTAAGCAGTCCTTCAAGTCACATCAAGCTCGTAGCCAAGTCTCATAGAGTCAAGTCAAGTCAAGCTCACAGCCAAGTCTCCTAGAGTTAAGTCAAGTCAAGCTCACAGCCAAGATTCCAAGAGTTGAGTCAAGTTAAACTCGTAGCCAGGTCTCCTAGAGTCAAGTCAAGTCAAACTCACAGCCAAGTCTCCTAGAGTCAAATTAAGCTCACAGCCAAGTCTCCTAGAGTCAAGTTAAGCTCACAGTCAGGTCTCCTAGAGTCAAATTAAGCTCTCAGCCAAGTCTCTTAGAGTCAAATTAAGCTCACAGCCAAGTCTCCTAGAGTCAAGTCAAACTCACAGCCAAGTCTCACAGATAAGAGCAGACTTGCGGTGCGCGGGCACGAGGCACAAGTCCGATGGTTTTCACCTCTCACCACCTACAGCCAAACCTAGTCGTCACACAGTGGTGGTGGGTGTGGGAGAGTCGCGCACACAGTGGTGGTGGGTGTGGGAGAGTCGTCACACAGTGGTGGTGGGTGTGGGAGAGTCGTCACATTATGGTGGTGGGTGGGGGAGAGACGGTAGCCAAAGAACTGGAAGTTCATTTTCTTTAACGAGCTTGTATAAAAATAGTTATTTATCTGATTTAGCATGATCATGTAAGAGTATATCATACTTACGAAATGTGATTTTTTCATATTCAAATGTATGTGTTTTTCTCACACCTTTGATCCACAGAAGCAGCTGCGGCGCTGGTAGCTCTACTGATTAGCATAGATTGAGTAAACGTGTTTATTAACGAGCAGTACCTCGCTACAATGCGAACAAAATCACTCTACAGTTAAAAACTAATCTGGTTCAATCCCGTCCTAAAAAAAAAGTAGAGAACGAGCTCATCCTCGAGTCCAATATTGAATTACAGGTCTGGGTCAGGAGACCATAGAGAAAGGCTTGTTTTTCTCCCGCACCGCACCGGTACAGCAGGCAATTACCTGGCGTGCCCACGCGCCCCACCAGAACACCTTGTGACTCTACTCTGTTTCAACGGAAGACGAATAATGTTTAATTAACGCTTGGCAAATTAAAACTTTCTGGCCATTATGCAGCATGAACTTATAAAGAGTAGGCAATTTTTTGTTGCACAAAACGTACGTACATCATAAAATGGTTTGTTACAATTTTCGATGAGCTAAAAGTTTTTTTAACGGTATGCACCAGTAAAACAGAAAACTTTATTATCCTCTGTCAGCAAACTTTAAAGAAGCAGTAGAATTTTTCATGTTACCTCAAGTAGGCAAAGTAACGAAAATTACACAGTTACATTTTGTGAGTCTGTAGGCCTCCATCAACGTGAAGCGCCTGCGATGTAACTAATGAACAGCACTGAAGGAGCAAAATTAGCTGAGATCAAGGGAATGTCTATGATGTATCACTGTCACGCTTTAGCACCGCGCTAGAATAGAAAATCGGGGTTGAAAAGAAATTATTCAAAGAAATAACTTTAAGGAATAAGAAGTAATATAAAAAGACCCGCTCAACAAAGTACAGTCACTGAGCAAAGATCCCGAATGAGCCTCCGAGAAAAAACTCATTTATGTAATTGAGACGCTTAAGTCATTTCGGATAATTAGAGTCAACGTATCTATTTTCTTGCATCTATGAATAAGTTTTGAAACCCTACTGATCACCGTCTTAAGCTTTCGTAATTTCGACTAGTGATCAATGGTATGAGTGAAATTGCCTCATCTTCATCAAAAATATATTAGAGCACTGGTGAATTCAACCAGTCACCATTGTCAAACTGCGATGGGGAAGATTCTGACCAATTTTTGATACAATCATTACAGAACAACATTCCCACATATTTTCCGTTTACAGTACGTTCGCGTAACTAGCGAGGCTAACAAATACTGACCTATACAGGTAACGTCTCAGATCTCTCGAGATCAAAATCCATCTGATCTTACCTTTGAATGAGCGTACGTGACTCGAACGCTTCTTTGGAACTGGCGGTTTACTCGAGTACAGTCGAACTTAGCACCACAGGCCAGCTTGCCTCGTGTCCTACAAACCAGGGTGCTGCTCTAGGGGCAGAAAGTGTGTGCCCACCTCCGTGCGATGGGATTAGCGACTTTTTTGAATAGCCAATACCAATGAAAGCATTTAATATGTTTATGTTGCGTTCAATAACATTCGAAACACATTTTATAAATATTTATTGTTGCTAACATTTATAGCCTGAGAAAATGTTACAAAGGAAATAGTCTAGGCTCTGAACATGTGAATTGCACTTGAAATTTTTTTGGTAAAATTTTCAGCTGATTAACTACACGTAGCAGAAATCCAGTGGAGATCGTGATCAAGTAATATGAGAATCATGGAACTTCAATGTATGTCTTGTGTGAAACTCATCGTTTCACGTTTTTCGCACGACTGAAGATGGTACTATATTTTTCCGCATTTTCTACGGCTAATGAACAACTTTTCTGGCTTTCGTTAAATTGATGACGATTAAATTAATCACAGTTTCACGTTCTTTGAACGCCTGAACAAGGTGAAGGTAAAGATTTTTAGCAAAGAATGAACAACTTCTCTACCCTTTGTTAAATGATAACAATGTTAAATTTATGACAAAGTCATTTATTTGGAGTCATAACGCGCAGTAGCACAGCGTAATGAGCTCACCCTGCTTTACACAATCCTTTTTTTCCGCAAGGATCCGTAAAGGAACGACTCCCCCTTTGAGCCGCTCTCACAAAGAGGAAGACCCGTGCTTGGTGGGTGCTGTGACTGAAGGCATCCTGCCCTACCTGGATTCTACTCCACATTCTTCTGGAGCATCGACTCCTTTGGGCGTGAGACAGCAGGTACATCTTGGCCACACATGAGACTCCTAAGCCTGTACGTGAGACTCAAAGCAGGCGGTGAGGAATCCCACTTGGTGGTCGAGTAGCCTAACTGATAATGCAACATTACAGTCGTGTATGAGACAGCGATTTGCCAAGCAGCTCAGTGTGTGGTGAGGCTGTCAAATATCCAACTAGCCACTAGTTAAAAAAAAGAACATTTATTAATTCTAACCCGTTTTACCGTTAGGTTTTCAATGCCTCACAACTACTGGCGTGATGAGGGATGTGGGTACCGTGTGGTTCAAATTTCCTTTTCCAAGGGAAGTGCTCCCTGGTAACGTGAAAATGCCTCCCTGAGCCGAGGCTCGAACCCTTATGGCCATAACGCAACCACTACCCCATGGAGTCCACAAAGATGTCAACAAGAAAATATCAAAGTAAATAATTTGACAGCCAAGCAACACAATCTATGAGAGCATCCAAAAAATCTATGAGAGGCTTGCAACGTAGTTCATTCTATTGGTGTACCTATGCAACGATCTGAGCTCGCCTGAATACAGCTTAAATCACAAAAATCGCTAAATCTGAGCTCCATTAGAAATGACTCCGCAATTAGCAGCTACTGGTCCTCTGCTAAAGTCCGTTTCCAGACTTGAGTACCTTTTCTATCTTTCTCCTTAACCGGAAGCTGAGGCTTTTCTAATAAAATTAATCGAAGTTTTTATTATGACTGCCGATGTGACGAGTATGCCCTAAAAGCAATTAGAACAGCGAAATTACATGTCGCAATTTGAGCAGGTTGTGGAGATGGTGAGCCTGAAGGAAGGCGACCGGACTCTTTCTCTGCCTTCCCTGAACACCGAGCCCAACTACAACCACATTTTGTCGGAGCTCGTCATGAGGCTTTGACCTAACAAGCCTCCTTCAATAACTACCAGGTCTAAAATTTCAGTTCTCATAGGAAGAGCCACTGACAGTTACTGGTCCAGCCTTGTTCTAAACGTCCATTAAACGAGGTTTGCGAGACACATCTCCTCGAAGTATTTGAGACCTTGGATCTCCATTTTGAGTGATTTACCTCCAGAGTAGCACAAAAAAATCATCAAGAGAGCGAGACAGTCGCGGCGTTTATACTGACTCTCGCTGCGCTGTAAACACAGTTGAGCACCCAGGGTATCGGCGTATGTGAACCACTGGCTTATACAGATGTTCTCCTACTTAATTTCAATAAAATTGCAAAAAGTCAAATTCAATTAGAGTAATGACTATTTTTTAGACGCTCTATACAAAGGCATAGTCGACTTCGTGTGGACATTTTCATAACAAGGGTGATAGATTTTTCATACTCAAGAAAATGAATCACCAAGTATCAGAAATCATCCACTTGGGTTTTACATGACGGTAAAATATATCTTGCTCTCGCACCATTAATTTAATTCGGTTCTTTCTCTTTTTCTGGTAATAACAGAGCTAATTATATCTCGTTAGTGCCTTTCCAAATCTAACTTTTCGTATTTCGCCTCGTCAAAGTTTAGAGTAACCCTCAAGTGCTCGTTCCGTATCACAACACAAAATCCTATCATTAAATCGGTGAATTTTTTCTTGAGTTTTCCCAACTGAAAAATTTACGTCGAACTTCCGAATACCCCTCATGTTGCCCTACACCATGCGCGGCAGCGTCACCTAAGTAAAGATACTTCTTAATCTAGGCAGCGAGTCTTCTTCAAAATGACTCAAACAACTAGAATCGTTCGCATACGCAGTTTAAAAAATATTGCGTATAAAACTACAAATACTGCATATAAAACGATTTTCATGCGACTTTGAATCCCAATGGCTGGGAAGCATCGCAGGATAGGAGAAATTATTACAATTCCCAGATCATTAATTTTATAACGTGGATTACAAGTCATCAATTTTCTCTTGAAATTTTGGGGCACTTTCCTGACACTCAATGCCCAAAAACATACGCTTTACACAATTTTTGACGTTTTGCATCTGGGAAAGAGAAGTCTAAGACGGCTTTTAAACCGAAAAAAATCGTAACCAGATCATCATCTCACGGCCTGACAAGAAATATTCCGCCGCGCTGGAAAAGGTTAACGCCAGTCATAAAAATTCCATCGATGGCTCGGAAAACAAAGCTTAGATCATTTCAGGCCTACCTTCCCGTTTCACTGCTACGCAAAACAAGAGGGCTCGATGGAAGCAAAAACTGTTTGTGGTAAAGACTGGAGAGCTGATCGAGCCGCGCTACGCAGATATTGTATAAAGTTCCTGTTGGTGTCCTATTGTCATAGAATCTCGGAATTAAGAAAACAATATCAAGTAGCTAGGTCTATCAGAGGTATTTTTTTACAAATATTATTAGGACCATTAAGTATAGACATGTATATATATAAAGGTCATGATAGGAATTATAAATAATTTATTCTTTTACAATGAATCACTGTAGCGAGTTTTCGGTACATGATTTTTAAATTCACGGTCGTGGTTTTACATCTGAACTGGTGCATCATAATAAGCGAAGAAATTAACTAAGATAAAAATTAAGGGTTTTTCATCGTTCGCTCAATGGATTTGCCTCAGTTCTAGAATATTATATAAAAGATACTTTATAAATTTTAAGTATAAAAAAACGTGGTAAATGCTTCAAGATTATTTAATCAATAAACAATTCAAATCAATGATTGAAGTCAATAAGGTATATTGAAATTTTTGCTAAATTAATAATGACAATTGCTTTTCAGACTCTTCAACTGGCCAAGAAAGCATTTCCGTGTCGCAATATAGTAGAACATTAATTAAATTCGAGTCATACAAATGAATGTAAACATACCTCTTCACTGTACCTGGTACTTCTGTTATGTTCTATTACTATTTACTTTTTTCGTAGCAAACTTGAAGCGTCATCTTTTCTTTCCATGCTACCGGAAAGATTTTGAATGACGTCATAAGCCCTATCCTCAAGTGCGCCGTAGAGTAAAAAACTTGAATGTTTTCCTGAAACGGAAAATTTTTGAAAGTTTTTTATGCTGGACAAAAACTATGCTAAGGTGGTACTAATACACATCGTGAATCAATATTTAATGGGGAATGAAATACGTGGATATCAGAGGCAGAATTAATTTTCTTAACAAGTCGCACTGAAAGAGCGGCGGGAATCTGATGCATTTATTTTCTGAAATATCAAATACCTTACAGAGCGTTGAGCTCTTCATATCCCAATTCAAATTTTGCTTGATTACACTTTCTTTTTTATGTGTAAAATAGAAAATTGAAAAACAGAGCGAAGCTGATTCCTAAGTTGGTTAAACTATGAGATATGTCTACAAAATTTGATAAACAATGTATGTAGTTCCACCTCAAGTATGAAAACTCACAATAAATATGTAGGTGATGGACAATATTTTTAACAATAAAATTTTATGAGAACTTTAATCCTTTAGTATAGCACACAACGGTTACTGTTTTTTATCATTAAAATTCGAAGCATCTCTTAAAAAACTCAGTAAAGTAAATATAATGCTTGAAACGGAAGCACACATCCATCAAGACATTTAAGCTTCAATGTTTATCACTTTAAGAATTTCCTTCGAAGCTTGTCTGTGACCTGAGAACTTGAGTAATCTGTCTTGATAAGGGCCGCAGGATTTCTTGCCCTACTTTATCTTAAAGCAATAAAAGAAGAGCGTACGATAACATTCCAAGTTCGACTGACAAGCTCTAGTCAGTAGTGCTACAGCCAGTGCTACGGCTACAGTAGTGAGGTGTGAGTGCTTTCGAACTCTGATGTTAATGGTGAGTGAAAATTTTAATTCGTGTCTAATTTTTTATTATGGCAGCCGTACAAGACTTGTTATGAGTTATAAATTATGAGCGAAAGATTAGTGGTATTAGTAGAGATTAGCTTAAAATCTTTCAGGAAGTCGTATCTAAATTCTTAACAAAGAGGGATGCTAATGAAGTATGTTAAGCAGCAAGATTCAAGGAATTGACGTATGAAACTAAGCCCAGGTACATCAGGTTAATGACGCTTAACCTTACCAGCTGTAAATCTCGGTAAGGTACAAAAGCGAGTGACTCGAACAAAATGCGTTCGTCCCATATAGGAGGTACTTGATTTTCTTCTGGCTGAATTTCCTGAATCCGCCTTCCTCAAGCATCGACGTGTTCTTTGAAATAAATTATAATTCGAAGCAGCAACGTGTTAGAGTATGGGCATTTACTATTGTGAATGAAAGGATGCAGCTGTTGGAGGTAAAGTAAACCGCCCCAAGAAGTGTTCAAAAGCCTAAAAGGTATGTTGCAACTGAATTTGCTATGTTGTTTTCATATTATTATTCCACAGTATAACTTCCTCATAGAAGTTCATGTCAAAACAGTTCGAAATAATCTTATGGTGTAAATTAACGTATTGTATTGGATCTAATTGGCGGAATCCCTGTTCAATATGCTTACATTATTAAAAACAATGACGACGTAGCCAGTAGTAAGGACTACCACAAACTTATTGTGATTTGGAAGGACCAATATTGTACTAATTTTTATTTTAATTACCGTAATTATTGCAAGTAAATATTAAATTTGTGTTTGAATTTATTCTCCTTAAATTAAAAACTTCTCCCGCAAACTGTTCAATTTAATATATTATATGTATGGTATTATGTATTTTTGTGGTGAATATAACACTTAACCAGCTCGGTAGTACTACTGGCCCATGAAAAAAGTTTCACATGTGTGAGTGGATGAGACAGATTGTTCGCCATTTTAAATTACTGTCGAAATCAACATGAAAAACTATCGATGATACACAGATCTTTCAAGGGCATATGGTTTTAACAAATAACTGAATTCATATTTATTAGATCAAAGCAGATCTCAGTAGTATAGTCCTTATATTACATGCCAAGACTTGCTATGGCTTTAACGTGAGATCGTGAAGGGAGCGAACAATGGAACACTCGTGAATTTTTCTTCAACTGGGCTTCGTTTAATGAGAACTCCGGTACCGTTCGGCCCATACATTTTTGTAGACAGAATGCATACTCGAATTACATTGTTTTAATATTAATGTTTATCACTTAAAATATTTGTCACACTCTTGGATGTTCTCAACATCAAACGTTCCGAGAGTAAAGGAAACTGAAATAGGTGTCGGAGGCAAGGGAGAAGATGACGGGCGAGTCCCGGGAAGCCCTGCAAGTAGATGCTTTTTGAAGATTTAGTGTTGACATATATCGATAGCACAAAGATAGCAGTGAAATTTCATTATTTTTTCAATCATTTCCCATGTTAGTTGAAAGGAACCTAAGTTGTGGGATTTTTTAATTAAAGGATTCCTGAATGTACCTTCGGTTGTGCTCAAAGTTCTGCAGTTGATCATTATTGCCGGCAAATTTCGTTTCTATTCACCGGGGCTTAACACTTTAAACAGACCTCGCGTGCTGATTACTACGCACTTGACAATTTTGACCTTTTCTCTTCCATTAAGTCATGTTGGGGTATGCAAATGGTAATGGCAGTATTTAAGCAGTTAATTATTAGTTAAATGATAAAAACTAAGGAACTGGTAGATTTGTTGCATTAATAGTTTAATTGCGTTGATGAAGTATTATTATTACATGGCTCACTTAACATAAAATTTCGTACAGTAAATATCAACCGTTAGTGCACTTAGTTTCTTATTGGACACTCAGGGGAAGATGAGGGGACATAGGATAGGCACTAGGGTAAGGTTTGTCTATAGTATGCTATGGGGACTGGCATCCCCAGCGGAGCCCAGTTAGGTCACCTCAGCCCTAAATAGACCTTTGGAAATTCTATCTTCCATGCCCACTTTACTTCCATAAAATTCAAAATTTTCTTCGCTGTTTTTCTTTCTCTTTTTATCCTCTTCATTATTAACTGGTCATTTCTTAGCACATGCGGCCGCAAAATGGTCATCTTGTGCGGGAACACATCTTTTTCATAGATTCCTCGGTTTCTGTAATCCCTACTGAATGGTCCTTTATTCTCTTCACTCTCGTTGGATCCCGTTTCACGTCAATAGAGAGCTTCAAACTAATTAATAATCTAACATTCCTGTGGGGCAGCTTTACTGTACAATATTTTCTGTAGACGAAATAGAAGCTGGAAAGAAACGCATCAAGTTAGACAGCCCACGTATGAGTACTAGAATTTTATGCTGAGGAAATAAATCCAGTTGGCCAGCGCTGGAAATTCGAATTTTGGCTTTGCTAGAAGGACGGTAAACCCTGCATCGGTTCCACAGTAAACGCGTCTTTCTTTGTAACCCAGTTAAGAAGCTGAGTTTCGAACGAATATCCTGGTGCTAGCGTAGCTCACTAACGCTTTGTGGTGGCTCTTACCGCGGTGCTGCATTGGGTGACATCATACATTTGTTAATATAAGTTTGCCTGTAGGGTATTATATTTTTAAATGCCTTTCAGGTAGAAAAATTTTAGCATGTCATATCCATAGTGGGAAAGAAGCGAGACCATCATCCTATGGGAGTACCACTCAAACTTCAACAAAAGCACATATCACAATTGATTATTCATTCGTTTGTGCTTTGTTAACATTACCGCGATGCAATGCTTCTTCATGCTCTTGGCAATCCTCCACGGATTCACCAGTTTTAATATTTTGAATGTATCTTTGTTTTCATTCTTTCCCAAGCTTTCACACAGATTAATTTTAACGTAACGCCCTTCTTTACTTTCTATTCTTCACTGCTAATGCTAAGGACCATACGAATGTTCCATTCTCTGAAGCGACTTATTAAGGTGTGCCAGTCCCCTGAAAGGTAAGTAATTGACTAATGACATACGGTACGTGACTGTAATAATTCAGTGGGTTAACGGAACAGAATCAACCTGTTATAGTGGGTTCCATAATAAAAGTGAATTCCATTCCTCTTTTATTCGGTTTGTTGAGGTATTCAAATGTCTATCATTCACCCTTTTTTCAGAAGTAAGACCCTGTGTAGAAAAACATTAAGGTTGAAGTATTGTACGAAGAAATTGGTTGACTCACACGCAGTACGGCATCGTTCCTAGGCGCAGTTTAAAGCTCGTATGCAGTGTTAATGATTCACTGTGTTCTGCTACATACGTATCATGTGCTTTGAAACTTCAATCAGCACGTTGCTAGATAAGTCAGTCGATATTCGTTTCATGATCAGTCATTTTCGGGCTGAACCATAGAAAATGTATTCACGCCAGTACTTTAAAAGCACATAGAACTTTAATTTGTGCATTAAATTGTTTCTTTGGTTCAACTAGTAAACTGAACTAAAATAGTTATGAATTTCTTAGTTTTCCTTAATATCTTGCAAATCATTTTTCCGAATAAAGAGAATCGTTACTACCTTGAGAAGTCGCTACCTGACACCCACTAATTGAGTCAGTATCGGATATCAGACTAGACAAGTCCAGATAACCAGCAGTAAAAACATGGTCCAAATATTGGTTCACAATTGAACAATTTTTCGCAAAATGTATGAATTTATCCGCGAAGATTATCCTCAGAAACTATCAGTGCTTATCTACAGTGGATAATTTAAGAAATAATATTTCCTTTTATATTTGAATAATTTTTCTTCTTAACCCTGGAATGGTAACGACGGATTTCTCATACCCCGTCGTTTGCCTTCCATTTTTTCCTATCGATTCAAGACTAAGAATCTTTCCGTCACGTAACCTCAGATTTAGGGCTACGATTCCAAGGCTAAGAAGAAAAATATTAAACGCTACCACTAACTAATTCAAATTAACTACACTGAAAATGTTACACTTGAGATTTGCTACGACTGTTCCAAATGCTTTCAGAAAACTATCGCTCTTGAACGCAATGCTGCCCATTCCTCGTTCATGCGTAGGTAGAGATAACTCGCGCTGTTTTTTTGGGCAAATTCATTTTGGGCATTGACGAGCGCTAGCTAAAAGTAATCCTACTCCTCTGACTCGGAGGCTTACACGTGATGCCGAGAGGACTTGGGAGCTTACGATGGTTAGATTTGGATTACTTCAAAACTTACTTCCTCGTGAGATTCCCGCATATACTAGCTGAAATGTTTTCTGGTCTTTAAGTTGCGATGTTTGTTCCAAAATGCTACATTTGTTTTCCTTCGACATTTGCAAATATTTAACCACGCTTTCGCTATTTGGATACGAAAGATACATTATTAGGTTAAATAGATTATTCTCAGGGTGGAGCATAAGCTAAAGCGGTATATAATTTAAATTTAGCTATCAGTATCAAAAGCTTAAACATTTTTAATCAACGCTTTGCCTCACTTGAAGGCTCGTTATGGGAAGCCCTGGACCATATACTGTCCATAATTACTTCGAACAAAACCGATGCACAATTGGCAGCAAAAATGTGAATTCAAGCCGTGCATATGCAAGTATCGAGTTTTTCATATCCAATGTACTTAAACTACTGGCCTGTACAGACTACGTGAATTCACTATAATTTTTCTAGAATTAGATTTCACTATTACGATGAAGAACCTGATACGCTAATTTGATCTCCGTGTTTATGTTTTCGTGCCTTCACCTTTTTTTTCACTACCGGATGGGGCAGGGATTGGAGGCGGGTCACGTTCGCCATGGTCAGTACTATGGTCAGTACTCTACATGAGCTTCAAGTTCGTGGTGTAATCTGTCCTGTGTGAAACAGTCTTGCGAAGGTCGTCGAGCCATGCGGGCACGAGAATACCTCATGCACGGGAAAGTGATGTTCACGTGCTGAATGGGTTTGTGATGGATTCAAGTGGACGGCGGTAGTGGTTATTTCCGTGAGTTTTTAACCAGTCAAGCATCGATTCCATTAATACCATCAAATTTTATCATTTTATACACGTGTGAAACAGTAGTCATGAACCCACACTGTGTCACGGACCGAGAGCGACCCACCAATTGTCGGACCGATATCTGGAACCGACCAATGACTTGTTCGGATACCAGCAGTGTCTTGCCAAAAAATGACGGGTTCTGCTTTAATAATGTACCGATGCTAAATGAAGCTCTAAATTTTCGAAGTGAATCATTGAAACTTCTCGAGTGAATTTAAACCTTGGTTTACTTTTTAAGCGATTCCTGCGTTTGTATTTAACGTCGATAATATGAAGAGGAATGTGGAAAGCGATATCTGGTAACTCGAGCACCTTCGGGCTTCAGGAGGCTGGAAAATATCCTAGTCGTAGAAAACGTAGCTGAAATAGTTACAACTAAATAACTATAGAAGTGTAACATTTTCCTGTGACAAGCCAATGAATCATCCGTGATGAGAGTCTCAGCTTCCGCGTTACAAAGAACATTATTGTGAAACATATTGCTTCGGAGACATCTATGTGTGGCTCCTATTTCATTGTGGATAGAATTATTCTGTGTTCATATTGTAAGGATTCTATGAAAATGAGTTATTTGTGTGGCAGGTATAATATTTCATCCCATTAAAATGAGTCTGAAAATTTCATCATGAGCTTACAAGGTTCTCTTTTACACGCTTCACGAGGGGACAATTGCAATTTCCTATGTGTGAAGTACTCATAAAATCATATATGGTTCAATTAACAAAAAAAGTTGCTCCCTGGTCAAATAACAGTAAATTTATGAACATGAAGATATATTCGTGTTTAAGAACTTTTGCTGAGTAAACTCCCTTCCGTTCGTAAATGTTACTGCTGAGTAAAACCGTTCCCTGTCTCGTAGTCGTCAACGCGTTTAGAGACAAAGACCAGTTACCTGCATGCCTACGCCAACCACAGCGAGTCTAAACTTGTCCTTCGAGTATACACGTTCTTTGACGCAGCCGCTTACGTTTTTTGTCATACAAATGTCGAATTAAACAAATTCGAACGTGTAAGTTATAGTTGAAAATAAGGGTTATTATTATGCAGATTCTAAATTACTGAATAATATATTTCAACGTAATATATCCAGTTTATTTTGTAACGAATTACTGCGCATAGGAAAGCTACCAACCTCAAATCCCGAGCTTCTTGCATGAAATTTTGGGTTCAGCGTCAGCTAGGTGTTGAGAGACACGGATATTCTGCAAGTCGTTGGACGTGCCGACAATGTGAACTAGTGGTAGGTAATATTAGTGTCCTGTAGCTACTTCACACGTTATTAAGCCGGCAATGCTACCGACGCCGTGACAGAGGCACGTGGAATTGGAAACTCGGCTAGAATGTCTGTATTGTAATCCTCAAGACGTTCGTTGGTGAGAGCTTTCTGCTTTGTGTACAGTATTCACCTCGAACCTTGTACCTTGAGAAAGTAGCGACGAAATACTGAAATAAATCGCTCCTTGACAAACATTTTTCTACTTCACTGCTTCCATTTGACAAATTCGTTTTAAAAGAAACAAAGTTGAAATCGTTGCGAGTGAACAATTTACTTTGACATCCAATTACATTATTGCTTGAAACGATTTTTATTTGGCATCGCTGTATCAAATGTCATGGCAAATCTCTTTGTGGATTGTTCTTTCATATATGAAATCACCTATCAATGCAAAGCTTCGTATTGCTTCCGTTATTGAAGATTCGTATTGCTTCCGTTATTGAAGATTCGTATTGGTTCCGTTATTGAAGATTCGTATCGCCTCCGATATTGAAGATTCGTATCGCCTCCGATATTGAAGATTCGTTTCGCCTCTTAGCGTGTCAAGATTCGTATCGCCTCTAAGCTTGTCAAGATTCGTATCGCCTCTAAGCTTGTCAAGATTCGAATCGCCTCTGAGCTTGTCAAGATTCGTATCGCCTCTGAGCTTGTCAAGATTTGCTTCACCGCTTAGCTTGTCAAGATTTGCTTCACCTCTTAGCTTGTCAAGATTTGCTTTGCCTCTTAGCTTGTCAAGATTTGCTTTGCCTCTTAGCTTGTCAAGATTTGCTTTGCCTCTTAGCTTGTCAAGATTTGCTTTGCCTCTTAGCTTGTCAAGATTTGCTTTGCCTCTTAGCTTGTCAAGATTTGCTTTGCCTCTTAGCTTGTCAAGATTTGCTTTGCCTCTTAGCTTGTCAAGATTTGCTTTGCCTCTTAGCTTGTCAAGATTTGCTTTGCCTCTTAGCTTGTCAAGATTTGCTTTGCCTCTTAGCTTGTCAAGATTTGCTTTGCCTCTTAGCTTGTCAAGATTTGCTTTGCCTCTTAGCTTGTCAAGATTTGCTTTGCCTCTTAGCTTGTCAAGATTTGCTTTGCCTCTTAGCTTGTCAAGATTTGCTTTGCCTCTTAGCTTGTCAAGATTTGCTTTGCCTCTTAGCTTGTCAAGATTTGCTTTGCCTCTTAGCTTGTCAAGATTTGCTTTGCCTCTTAGCTTGTCACGATTTGCTTTGCCTCTTAGCTTGTCAAGATTAGCTTTGCCTCTTAGCTTGTCAAGATTAGCTTCGCCTCTTAGCTTGTCAAGATTTGCATCTTACGAGGACTTCAATTGCGACAGCTCTAATTCACAACAATCTTTTTGAGACCGAAGACAGCAATTTACGAATTGGGCCCTTCATCACTAATTCACGAAATTCTCAAATTGTACCAGATTCGTTATCGATTTCAAACTAACGATAGCTATATACAGTATACTCGTGGTGAATTAGGGCTCTTTATACAGAATACTCGCAGTGAATTAGGACGCTTTATGCAGTTTATTTACGTTTCTGAGAGTTGGGCGGCAGTCACCAAGGAAAGGTTTTTGCTGTACAAGGAGATAAAGGTTTCTTTTAGTTTCTTTTGGTTCTGGTCATTGATATCGCTACTTGTGAATGCAATGTTATTTGAGGAGAAAACTATGGGGTAATAGTCAGGGAGTTTTAATTTGTGAATGGCGGGATATTTCCCCTGCCTATTGATAAAATCTTCTAGTAATGTTCAAGGCCTGTCCAGATCGCTTACTAAATTTCTCTTTATGCCAGACTTTTAACGCAAAATACGTACAGTTAATACTCGTATACTTGTAAATATGTAAAGCGTGCTACTTTCTACAGATTTTGTATCATCTATCAAAATCTCATGTTGACATGATAGTTTTAATTTAATCTTGATTTATTGATTCGGGACAGCAATCTTTTATGATTAATTTACTTCATAGAAACTTGCGGAGGAACTGCATTAACGTCAGACAAATTTCATGAAGCTGCAGGCATGTGTTAAATTTATATCTAGGAGCTCCAGTCACCCAATTAACTTAATTGCTCTGTTTCTTCGTCTTTCCAGTCTTCAATTTATTTCACTTTCAGCTGACATTTTCCACTGTCGGATAAATAAGCGCGTATCATACCGAAAATCATGGGTTTGATTTACTATGAAGACTACGGAGGAAAGACTGTTTACTGCTGCGGAAAATGCGACGTCTACTTGACTCACCAGTGTCATCTGCTGTCCGAGGACTTCGTTGGAGCTTCAGGGCCTGCTCATCTCTTTGAAAAGGTCTACAACATCACGCACGGGTGAGTTCTGTCCTGATTCCATATCTTTTTTCAAACGGACTTATACGAACGTTACAACATACTCGAACGTCAAAGATTACCTCCCGAAATTATGCAAGTGCGGATAATAATGTATAACCTAATTAACTGTAAAAAGGTTTGCATTATACTGCCAATTCGACTTACACTGTCTTAATATTAATCCACATGAAACTTTACATCCTAGCTGTTTTATATTGTTACCAACTTACCGGTCTCTATGTCCTACTTTTCTTATCCTAAAATCGTATCTCCTAATCTTTCATTATACCTGAAATATGAATTCATCTCCAAAACTCCAAAATAAAAACCAGTATTCTTTGCATCTCAGAGATATAAAAATGACTTCCTTCATCAGCCATTTTGGGTGGGCGCTGTGCTTCGTTGAAACTACTCACTTGCCTCGTACATGCCCCCTACTTCCATCAAGTAGAGTATTGTCTACCATTTCCCCATTATTCTGGAAAATTTGTTTGAAGTATATTCACGAATTACGATTAATCCCCGATGGGGGACGTCTTGCAAGGTGTCTCGAGGGCTTATTTTTTTCATCTAGAGATGTGCATTATTTCTTTTTGTTCTGTTCGACATACACAGCACAGAGAAGGTCTTGGTACTGTGGTGTACACCGATAACGTGCGTGGGTGTACACCGATAGCGTGCGTGGGTGTACACCGATAGCTTGCGTGGGTGTTCACAATATAATTAGCGCTATTTGCTGTTGGAGGCGTTCAGAGGTTCAGTTTCGAAGTAACGCAACCTTGTACCTGTATTCTATCGACTTCTATTTCGATGTCGCCAGTGGTCTGTGTAACGAAAGAACCGACCGCCTGTAACCTTCAGCATACATCAATACTTTACCAAATATCTCAGGTCATCCAGTTTTTCTTCTGCTTATGGTGCTCGCTACCACTGTTGAACCACGGTCATAACCTACAATAATTAATTTTAAATTAAAAGAATTGGATAAGTTATCAAGTATAAGGCTTACAAATCCTACGGTTTCGAATGCGGTTTCCAAGTCCACTTTTGCATTTAGTACTGAATTTTTTCCGTGTGCGACATGAACACGTATTGTCTCGAGTAGTCGATGTAACTTCGTATCTGAAAATTTACGCACAGATATACAACAAAATCTGTTATTTCAGTCCTTGTGTACAATAACGTAAACGTTCTGGATATTTTGGTAAATTCCCGTTTTTTTTTATACATTTCCCTATTTTTAATAATATATTCCTTGTATATAATACCGTAAGCTTTTGCTTTACCGATATTCGTCAATTCTCGGTCATTGGACTCACTTTCTCGGGTTTGCAGACCGTCCACAAGGCGCCAGATGATCACAGGCGGCCACTACGCCAGGGACGTCCACTGCAAGCGCTGCGACGCCGTCCTCGGGTGGTACTACGAGCTGGCGGACAGACCTCAGCAGCAGTGAGTGCTCGCCTGTTTATCCTGTTGACACTAGAACCACGGCTAGATACCCTCCTCCTCTAAAGCTGGTTGATATCAAACATGATCTCGCTTCAAATGTGTCTCATTATATCCTAATTAGTGGAACTGTCCACAGCTGACTCTTGAGCTAAAAAACTGAGCCATACTCGATCGTTACGATACAAAAGTGAAATGGTGTCAAAAATGATGCATACCATCATCGTTTTAGTGTTAATTCCTTCCGCGGCAAGTTTTCTGCTGGAAATGCACAATTTTGAGACGGCTTTATCTCCACAAGATGTAGGTGTACGTTCACTCGGAAATGGTCAGTTTGTACCGGGAGAGGTCGCAGTTTTTCTTTCAAAAAAACATTTGACAAATTCACTTGTACAAAGCAGAAAATTTTGAGTTGTGTAAAAATGAGTGAACTCATCCTTGCGAGGAAAGGTCTTAATGGTTATCGTCGGCGTATGTTAACGCTGTGGTGTTGAATTCATGCGATCTTTGTCAACTACACTGATCGTATGATAGTGTTGTCACCCCCTGCCTGCATGGGGCAGTGCCGTTAGCAGGCTAAACCTGACTGCGCGGGGCCTCTATATTTTACACAGTAATGTATCACATGTACAAAGTGGTACACATAAAACCGACCTGTATTTGAAAAAAATGTAACTTTGAGCGACCATTATAACCATTATAGAATATGACAGATATATTGTTAGAATTGTTCAGAAGCCATTTGTAATTTGAATGTTGTGACACCGTTTGTAACTTGAATGTTGTGATACCATATCTAACGTTATTTTTTCTGTTTTGCTCCTTGACCTAAATGTTTTGTTCCCCGTTTCTTTAACAAATTTTCGTTTCTTTAGTTTTTTCTACGAGCTTTTCGATGGGCTTAGGCGTCGTTCGTTGGCAGCCGTGCAGACGTCTGTACCTGCGAGGTTTGATTGTTCACAATTTCTAAACGATTTTTTGTCCATTGAAGCCTTGTAGAAGAAGCAAACAGGTCTTGAGCTTTCGGGTAATAAACGAGAGCGAGAAAACCGGGAAAAATTCTATCTTTGAAGGGATTTTTATTCTTTTAGATAAATCTTTCTGCTAAGGAAAAGTATCCGATTGTATTATTATTCATGAGAATTCATTTTTGTTCTGTAGTGTGCCGAAGGGACTGAAGAATATTATATTTCAACAACTCGTTAACTTAACATTAAAACTAGTGTACTGATTGTAAAGTCACCCATCAGTGACTTGGCCATACTAGGAAAAGGCTGTACCATTCCTTTAAACTTTGTTCCTCTCGGATTGCGCAGGTACAAGGAGCAGTGCACGATCCTTGAAGTCAACCTCATCCACAAGGTCACCAGAGACGACAGTGAATGTTTTCACCCATCATAATGGGCAGTCAGAAGATTTTGTATGCGATGCTGTTCCTCTATCGTCTGATAATGCAATTTTAGTGATAGTGCTCCGCATTGCATAATTTAGTTTTAGCTTCGTACCATTCGTAGGTTTATGGTAGTTCATATGAGAAAATCTTGGCCACTAGTGTACCAGAGGATTGCTACGGAATAGTCGATGTTTTGTGGTTTCGCCCAAGTCCTATAGACAGGATTCGCTCGTCACCAAATCGCTCTGTCGTTCACTGCTCGTGCAAGGAACCCTATGTTCTATTTACTAAGTTAGAGTAGAAAATTTCACGCGCCAGTTCTCTCCGAGATTAGCTCTAGACCTTAAATACTCTATTTTTACGCTTACATAGAGATGCCTGTGAAATGCTGGTCGAAGGAAATATTTCTTTTTCTCGTTTGAGAGAACTTCTGTTGGTACTTCATTATTCATGCTTTCTGAATGCTTTGGTGAACTCATCATTTTATCCTCTAATACTGAGGCGCCATATAAGTGCGTTTTGATTGTATCGTATAGTGCTATAAAAAATTTAGGAATTCAAAGCATCTCTAATTACTCTTTTAAGGTTTAATTGGAAACTATTTAAAAACATTCACATTCCCTTTATTGTCACGCTTTCATGGATATGTCCGATTTTTTCTTAAACAAGCAGAAAGGGCTTGCATCGCGGTTCAATCAGAAAACTAAACCATTTTGACTGTCACGGGCTGTCTTTAATAATCCAAACTAACAGGGATAGTAAAAATTACAATTTTTCTAATCTTCAATTAGAGACACTGAATTAGGTAACGGATGAATTAAAATTAAATGAAATTTCCTAAGTTGTTTATTTATACTAATAGATGAACTTGAAGTGCGGTAAGTTAATTTTCGACTTCTACAGTAAACATGATAAATTTTCTCCGATTTTTCCTTGAATTTTCTCCATGTTTGTTTTCTTCTTAGGTTATTGCTACCGTACGAATTTTGTATCAACTTTTCAACTGATACAAATTTCTCCTCACTGTTGAAGTGCATCAAGTTTATGCACACGTTCAGAAGTACATGCTTGTGTAGCCATGGTACAAGCACGCTAAAGATAGGAGCGTTCTCATGCCAGCGAATCCTGAGCTTCCTTGTCACGAAAGTATGTTCTGCTGACGAATTCGGATTGAGACCTATAGACTCTTTCCTCAGAGTACTTGTTTTGAAAAATGACCGCCTCTGAGATTTAAAGGAACGCTAAAGGTTGATAGACAAAGAAAATACTAGTCATGACGCTGCTGGATCTGCAGTCGGCACGTATTTATGCTACGTAGAGGTGATAAGTAACTTTCCTTTTCTCGAGTGATCAACCAAATAAAGCTGATGATGTAAACTTAAGCGACCTGTTTGACTGAACGTTGTAATTGATGACTAACTGCTAACATGTTTGAGGGTTCACCGCTAGGTGATGTCATCGAGAATGAATTCGACCTGAAAAGACCTGCGTTTTCGAAAGCATTTTTGGTCCGTATCCTTTATATCTCCATTGGTACTTTGAATGTACGTTTCATTAACTATAATATCAAGTACTTGATTAAACAATGAAAATATTTTTAGAGTCTACGTAATTTATAATTGCGCCTTAATTAAGAATCGATGTCTAAGCCGTACCGAGCTCTACCCAGCAATAACAGGCGATTCTCGACATAAGACGTACTTATTTTACGCACCATTTGACATGTACTCAAGTTTTTTCTTCCAAGTATTTGAAAAATGTGTTCTTGGGTCATGAATACGTATTTCGAATACAAGAGAAACCTTTCGAATTCAAATCAGATGGTCTTGAAAACTAAGTACGTCGTTTGTCAAGAATCGCCTCTAAGTAGTAACATTGCCGCTGGGCACGACTTTATTAGAACTATTTTTGATACTTGCTTTGTATGGTCTTTTGGAATCACGTCTATAAGCACTTCTTCTCTGAAGCAGAGAGACTGTATTTGCTAGTAAGCATTTTGTTAGTTGGAATTTGCTTTCTTTGATACTGGTGGCTTGTACTTTCTTTGGTCATTTGATGGGTGTAGGGAATTAAAATTTTCTTCTATGTATTTTAAAACGTAGTTTTATTTTCGTGCTCCTTCGTGGTGAAATGTCAAGAATCTCATTTTTTGGACCTTGAAAATATTTTAGCGAAGCTCTAAACATGTTAGAAGGTTTCAATTAATCAACGACTTGAGTGGTACGACTTGATTTTGACCTGTCTATGCCTCGAAATTACTGCCGTGACAATTTTTACTTTCTGAAAATAAATGTGCCAAATGATGATAAACTGGTTTCATTTCTCAATAATGGTATAATAATATTTTTGCAGACTTGAACTAAGTAGCTCGGCAGTTTCATTACTCCTCAATGTGGTAATGAAACGAAATATCACTTCCCGACAGTTACTTCTCACCTTGTCGGGTTATGCCACTCAGCATTGATAGGTCAACATTAACCCATCAATGGGAAGTGGCAAAGATTTTTACCGAGTTAGGTAATGCTATTTTTAGGATAATGTATGTACGGGATTAAATTCACTTTCTAACATCTGGTTACAAATGCGATGCATATGTCGCCCGCTACAGCTGACCATTCATTTTTTCCATTCATACGTTCATTCAAACACGTAAATGCTTAACAACGTGACAATATATTTTGTTACCTTTCCATAAACCATTAAGTATCTACCTTGCGATAGAGGATTGTATTACAGCTGAAGTAAACATCTTTGAAAAATTATTGGAGAAAGAACACAGGTCAGTTAAACTAAGTTTTTGCATTTTTTTACGTTTCATAAATTTTGTTTCATGAATTTCTCCGCAGCACGTAGCAGCTGACGGCAGTGCCATCATCAGCGTTTTAGACGGCCGTAGGGTGTGGGCCAAGCCGCGTTTGCGCAGTGGTACACCTTTCCTCGTATGTAGCTGCTTAATCTTCAGTGTTGTATTGAATTGTGCCTTTGATTGAAATCCATCTTCTCTATGCTTTTGATTAAGAAAAAGTTTCTCGTAAATTTCTCATGAATACACAGAAAAAAGTATTCTTGGCTTCCTAAGATCGCTGAAACAATTTTTTTGCTTCGTAATTTTCGATTCTGCCATACAAAATTTTATCAATCGAGCACAATAAGTTTATTTATTGATTATGGTATGAGAAATTATTTGACCTTCGTATTTGCGGTACTTAGTTGAATCAAAAAGCTTTCGAATTTAGTCCTCCAGCCAATAGAACGTGTATTATTTCTGATTATCAGGGTCTATTATGGCATTAATAGCGTAATTAGAATGTCGAGGGCTGAAATAACGACAGCAATAATTTAATGCCTCTCGATATTGATGATTGCTTAAGAGTTATGTTTGTAGGTGTGCGAACGCATCATAAGCGAGGATATCCTCACGGTGATGACAGCCTGTATAGAGCGCATTTTTGCTGTAATTTATCTTCATTCTTCTTTAGTTAGTAATCTTTATAGTGTAAGTGGGTGCTGTACAGTCGCTAGTTTGCCAATTGAGTTGCCAATTTGCGGGATTACAATGTCCGATCAGACGTGTCAGCCGCAAAGAATCCTTTCGAACTCAAAAGACGCAACAGCAAAATAAAAAGATGGCCATTCCACAAGCCTGATGATTGTTAACTCCCTACACGACAAGTAATATACTCCCTTCTTAAATACATCAACTACCCTTCTGGTGATCTTGCGCAAAATTCCACGATATATTACTATTTTTATAAGATTATACCATTAGCGTACACATATAACGATTTAGCACAGTGTTTCTTCTATTAATTAACGTTTTCTACGTATTGGGCCACCGATGTACCTATTAACCACTGTTGCGTAATGGTTTACCTGCATGCCGACACTTGATTTATTTCTGGTTACAGAAAAACGTAGTATGTGAATTATCAAAATAACTAAATACCGTTGATGCAAGTGTACAGTGAAAGCAAAAATGATGGAAGAATGTCTAATTTCTAAGTCCGAAAGTGTTGCTCGAATTTAAAATTCGGTACAGTTCATGGAACAACCGAATTTGCAAGCATTCATGTTGTGAGCATGCGTATTACATCAACTAACGCCTTGCGTGTAAATAGCTGTACTATTCGCTTGGATGAAAATCCTGTTTTGATAATGTTTATTCTCTATCATATTATTCAATTAAGAATATTTTAAGCATCTTTGTAAATATAGGGAACAATTTTATCATACCCTTAATTCTGGAAAACCCCTAATAATAAAATCAAACCAACTATTAGTAAGTTGTAAATTTTAAGCAGGCAGATTTTCTCATGCCATAATATAATCACGGAAAATGAGAAAGCTTTTTGTGGGAACCATTATTCAGGTACTGTAAATCAAAAAATATATTATTTAGGATTCAAGTGGTCCTGTACTTCAGGAGCTTCACTGGGGACTGATGGAAAGTATCATCTCAAATAGAAGTGTGGCGAGTATACTTCTGAAATTCGAGCTCCTCGTTTACGAACGAAGCAGGACGAGAATGCATTGTAATATATGAAATGTTTTTAACAGTAAACTGACATTGACGCAGTTAATCGCTTTTACATAGGAGAGAAAAAAACGACATCCTAACTACGGTTAAGCGACCTTCCATTCCACGATCACACGCATAATAAACTAAGTCGAACTCAGCGCGACGGGCTTTCATGGCAGGAATGCGAAAAGTGAGCCATTTAGAACACAAGGGTGACGCCTCGACTAGTGCTCTCCCCTGGCGTTCGTCCAAAATGCATTGCTCGGTAAGCTGCCTGCTCGGTGTGACACCCAGTGGGAAGGCGTGGAGGAACTGGCGACTGCCGCCTTCTGTACGAGGTTATAAATAAGCAAACAAAGCGCATGGTCCGCGCGGGGGTGGGGACGGGTTCATGAACAGTTTAAAGTACGTGTAATTTTCTCTTTTTCACAATTGCTTACTTTCGCTCCTTCTTCGAAAAAAAAGCTCGATGTGGATCGCCGATTGACGCGATATGTCTGTAATAAGCTCTGCGCCTTGAGGATCAGTAGATACGGTATTTCCGACTTGCTTGCCCTGACGTTTTATGAGATAAATTCCATCTTTATAGACCCTATTTAGCTCAATACAACGCGATTCTCAATGTCCCCATCCATTCGAGTGCCGAAGATTAACTCTAGTGTATGATCAAAATAATGAAATTTAACTGTAGGCACTGCACAATCTGCTATAATAAAACAGAGTCAGTTGTAGCTGGTACCATGTGCCCTTTGAAGTATGTCAGCACTATGTATTTTTCCTTTTCAAACGTTTCATTTTTTGTAGTTTTATACGTTGCTGAAAATTCGTTATCCGTAAAAATTGATAGGTATAATGGTTCTAATTTTAATTTTACCTGTGTATCGTTTTTCGAACAGTTTTTTAGAAGTTGAACTTTTATGTTTTTGGTGCATACGTACTTTCTGAAGAAAGAAAAGACAGAATGACTTCAATTGTGTCATTGCTGTAAGATACGCATACCAAGTCAGTTTACCATGTTGACTAACAATTTATTTTACTAGGGTTTGAAGTATTTTCATCATAAAACCAAATACTTTACATCGCCTGGAATATTTAGCGAACGAGTTAAATGAGCACATTTACTGGAGCAATAGGTACAACTGTGACCACTTCAGTTTTTAACGTAACACGTAGAGGTCAAATATTGCTCGTTCTCAAGAGGTGTACTAGAATGCCCTCATGAAGTAAATAACTACTGAGCAGCTGCATTACGACGCTCTCACTTGTGGAGGTCCTTTTTGCTTCCCTCGTTGGCATGCGCGTCCAATGCCAAGCACCCCTCGACCCTCCATCACGCTTTCGTTCCGTTTTTTTGGGTCCGACATTTCTATTTGAAGGTTACGGTCTTGACGCAACGTTGGGGAATGAACTTGCTGTCAAATAACGCTACGTGTGTAGAGCATCTCGCTTGTTACGAAGATTTAGGAAGGGCAAAGTAGTGCGCGAAAGGCTGAGGTATAAAAACATCAGTTCATCGTCCACTGCTAAATGTGAGCAGGACAAAACTTACCAATGGCAATATTTTGAATTTAATTTACTGTTATTTTTACGTACTGATTGATGCTATTGTGAACAAACTTCAATGCACAAAATGGGTTTACAAAGCATACATCCTTATCTAGCGAAGGTAAGTAGAAAAAAACGATTTAATTTTTATTGATCACTTCCCATACGTAGTGATGAGTTCCTGCCCTCTCGTAAAATTAAGTTATCGAAACTTCATCGAACATGGATTCTTTTGAACAATCAGAGATATGCGCAATTTCGGGATTGGTCCGTCCGCGTAATGAGTTTTTGAAAGGCTTCTAGATAGAATAGGTTTTATTTTCAAGAAAAAAGTGATCGTTGTACTGTAGAAAACGATTTAATGGACTTTATCTTAAACTAAATTAACTCAAATAAGGCTTTAATGAAAACATTTTTATATAAGCGGACTGGTTCCGTGCATTTTTAACGTAAAAATTGAGTACCATGTCTTTTGAAGTTTTAACTTCTACGTTGTTTGATCCATTAGAAGCCTTACGGCACAACGATTTCATTTCACCGTGTTCATACACAGTCTCTGAAGAGGTAAGTTCCTTGAGTTTTTTTTTCAGCTAGACGCGTTAGAAAATAAATATTAATTAAAAGGGAAGTTAATATATTTTAGATTATTTGGAAAAGGTGATGTGTGAAAGTTCACAACAATAACATTCTGAAACAATTTATGTACATGTGTGGCAAAAAGGGCAGATAAATAGAACCCTATCATGATACAACTGCTTAAAACTCTGTCGCTGAAAGTGGCAATGGTGGGCTCAATTTTAGTTAATAGAATTTTTCTCGAAAGAGAGGTATTTGAATTGAAATATCTCAGATCGAAATCTCCGAATCGTTTTTTAGTGATGGTTATAACGAGGCTTGAGATTAATTTATTGAAGTTTATTATTCAAAATAAGTTTGAACCTCGTTTTGCTGAGTAGCCCGATGCTGCTAAATGCTGGACCGATAATAACTAGATCATCATTTCACATTCAGGTGCCTATTTGGATCTCAATTCCTCAGAACGACGCTCGTAGGGCTCCTAAAGCTCGTAGTAAAATCAAATAGTCATTGCTTAGGAGGCATTTAGCTGAAAATTCTTCTCTTTTGTCACCTCCTCTCGAAACGGTTGCTTCCCGAATGTATGCTGTGAAATGCCGACCGTAGAGAGTACTCAGAATAAGAAAAGACTGGTGCAGATTTTTTTTACTTCAGATGTTTATTTAAGCATACAAATGACATGCTGGACAAGATCATGTTTTTGAGTCCCTTTACAGCGACTCAAAAACATTTATTAATCCTCATTCCTCTGTAAAATAGAGTTGTACTGGAAAAACGTTGCAAAGCAAGACTGAAACGTTATGGTATGTTACGCTACTTAAAAATTATGTTTGTTGGTCTTAAAGTTAGATAAAATTAATTTAAAATTCACTGTATAAAATAAAATAATTTGGCGGGTAGTTGAAGTTTTCGAGAATTATTATGAACCTGCGTTCGAAAAATGATTTACGCCATATTCGATAGGGCTTATCTCTCTTCTAATTAATAATGCGAGAGGTTATGTGAGTTTGACAAAACTTTTTGGCTTTTATCAACTCAAAGAAATTCAGCGCATCTTCCTTCAAAATTATTTTATGCCTTCCGCCATCATTTGCTATACGACCTTTTGCTTCGGCGTTCTCTCAGAGATACGAATAAATAAAACAAACGGTGAAAACGCTCGTACAATTTTTAAAATGCACAGGGGATCAGTTACCTTTGGATATGTAAATCCATGGTAAAAAATTGTTAACCGGATTTTTCAGAACTACGTCATCAACTTTCTGAACTATGGCATCAACGTCACGTTAACGCCTGTTGCTCATCCTATCCTAACTTCATTTAGTCATTACGATGACTTCTCAAAATAGACACATAAAATGTTTTAGACGTGAGTCACACTCTAATCGTGTGCCGTACATAGCTGGCACCCGCAGCACCGACACATGAGCTGCGGCCTCGCAACGCTCTCAGTCAACCAACAGACGTGGGTTGGAAGTAGTCAGTTCGGCTAGCGCGCTGGCAAATACGTTACCTATTGTATTTTTGTTTCTCATCTCAAATTTGCTCGCACGTAGTCCAGCGAGGAATCAATTCACTGCTGGAAAAACATTTCCTATGGATTTTGAGCGCAATGGCTCGCTATTATTGTGAGAAATAATGGTTTCTACCGAGTACCTTCTTAGACTTGAAGTTATCTTTTTCTATTCTAGTGTGTTCCTGCATAAATTGTCGATTTTAATTTTTCATTCTGTTTCCTCGTCATTTTAAATGTCCTCATCCAGGGGAGTCTACAGAAGTGTCCCATATGAGGTTTACACCGGTGTATCCTGCATCTTTGTTTTTTATCTGTATTGTACTCCTTGCTCTAAAGTTTATATTCACATTTCTAAAGCTACTATCAATTTGAAAAATGAAGTTTTAAAAACACCCTTACTAGACCAATCTCGCTTATCGTCTAATAAAAATATCGACCCTATGTTAGTACTAAGAGGAACGTGTAACAATCAAGGGTGGATCACGAAGTGCGAGTACAAAAGTGTCAGCATTTCTGGGAGTGTTCTTTAAACCACCTGTCGTAAAATGATACTCGTTGGAAATTTTAGCAATGACTAGTTTTATTCCTTCTCAAATTTCAATTTACTTTTTATGAACATTGATTTATCAGTGAGTTTGCACCTCGGCACTCGGACCAATCTAGAAATAAGTTGTGTAGCTTCTCATGAGTTACTCTTCTCTTCCTGATCATTTTCACAATAAGGCGTAATTACTTGCATTCATATTCATTAGAGCATACGTGCACGCTATTTAGAATACTAGTGCTACTAGATTATCCCTCGAAGATGTCCAGTTTATTGGTTGTGAACGTTTTTTATGCTTATATATTTATTCACAGCGTATGATAAATAGTCGAAATCTAATTCATCTGTTCAAAATCTCACCGAAAAATGTCTTCGAAAACTGATTCGTATAAAACTAGAGCATAAGAAAACCTAGGTCAGGGATACACCGTCTTATATAAAATTATGTTCTCTATTATGCAAACTCGGATAGCATCCCTGTTCTTCATTTTTAAGTGGTTGTGAAAGGGAGATAACATTGACACACTGAATGCTTCAAGGGTAGAATGTAACCAAATCGTTTTACTGGTTTATAACTCGCCTTAAACTAGTCGCTTCACTGCAGCTTGTTCGTTCTTGTTGGGTAATCTACTCTTTGTAGCTCGATGAAATTTAAGAACTTGAAATTTTCATGATCAAGTGTTTTACTTAAGAAGTTGTACTTACTTACACATTCCCTTGAATTTTAATTTTTGGGTTCTTTTTTAACTCTTACATTTGGGTGTTAAGAAAACAGCAGACGCAGTCAAACTTTCATTTGCTTTTGGCAAATCTTTACGAAGAAAATGAGTCTGTTATTTTGATGAGCGCTTGAATAACGTGGAGGATATTATGAAGTCTCGTAAGTGGATTAAAATGGATCTTCATCACTCCCACTACTGACGGACACGCTGAGGCTCTACGCATGCCGAGTTCTCTTTTGTTATCAACGAAGTCATTCTAGTCTCTTCAGTTGAGGTGAGTAATTGGGCTGTGTAATATGCAGAATATACTTAAATTTATTCCTAAGTGTATCTCATTAAATTATATTACTGATACTAAGTTTCTCTAAGGTACTTAAAGGAACTCATGATCCTTATCTAGCGAAGGTTAAGAAACGAATTTAAAAGTGAAATTGAGCAGTCCTTCATATTGAGTTGTATAATTGACATCGCTGAGAACCTTCGTCAGAAATATTTCTTCAAAAATAACCATTTTTACTGATCACAAGCTACCGAAAGAGTAAGTCTGACATCGGTTCTTCATTATTTACTTACTAATGGCATTTTCGAATTCTCTCAATATATGTATTACCTCACATGAAAATAATACTTTGTATATTAAATTTGTGTTATACCTAAAACACTTGACTCTGATCCCAAATCACAAGTTATCACGCGAAAACTGGCGGTCAGATTAGGATGTAAATCGTAGTTTATTTTTTATGAAGGAATTTTATTTCAATTTATTTCTCAATTTGACAAAATACAATCATTTTTGCTGGTTGGAGTGAACAGCCCCATAAACGAGGTTTAATCAAATCTTAATAGATAAAGATAACAAATAACGAATACTGCATTTTAAGCAAATTTCAGAAAGTTATGCAGTCAGATAGTTTACTTGAATGTTCCAAAATTTGTCTGTGTGCTTTAGTGATTTTTAAAAATGTGTATTGTTTTCTCAGTTTCAATGTCTGGCTTTATTTTGCATTAAGGCAGAGCCTAACCTTGTAAAATAAAACCGTGTAATGTTTAATGAAGTAGTAGAAGCAAAAGTTATCCGAGGACCATAGCACAAAGCCGGCTGCCTAATCCAGCTTTCAAACATTTGACTCAAGTTAAAGGAGGATATTTTTGGGCCGCAGGCTAAATTTTCACGAAGCAGTACTTCCCAATTTTCAGGAGCGAAGGACTTAAATTTTGTCATGTACTCATTGTTGTTATTAAGGTTTCTGTTTCTCACATGATACTGTATATAATTAGCGTGTACCGCTAAGCGTTGTTGGTCGTACTACCGCTACCTTAGTTTTATCTACCATTCAGAAAAAAATCGTCAAATGATCCCTCTTTTGACGTTACTTGATAGGCACTCGTTTTACAGCATGGAAAAATATCATCCGTGATGAGAGTTTGTCTCAGGAACGTCGGTCAGGAGGTAGCAAACAAGGACGCGAGTGTGATCCGATATCTATAGTTTAAAGAACGTCAAAACGGTAGTACCTACAATTATTAATATTCTAATATGTTAGATTCCATAGATACAAGCAGATGGTGTAGTATGTAACAATGACCAAATCCAATGACAGGTCGTCCTGCTTTTTCTCTGTAGAAAAAAATGCTCTGGCCTAATTTTTTGTCAGTTTCATTTTGCTAGCTGACGTCATCATGTAATATGGTGTATGTGACAAAAAATTCGGCTCAGATTTGCTTTAAGAATCTGTCAGAGGCTCCTTGAGCCTCCTGACCTGAGCCTCCATGAGCCTCCTGGCTCCTGTCCTGAGTGGAAACACTTAAACTAGCCTCATTTTTACCTTAGAATTATGAGCCACGTTTAGTAAATTACTACAACTGTTCTGGTCGATAGTTTTTTATAGTCAAGACTAAGAAGCAAGAGTGGGTATGATACAGCTCTAGAAAGCTTTATTGGCATACTTTATGTTCAGAAATTATAATGATTAATGACTGATTTAATTTGCTCATCAGTCAAGAGAGAAATTGAGTGAAACGAGCTGCACTAAGAAAAAAGTAATTAAGTTTTTAAATATAAAGTCTCGTTTAATATGCACAGCAGCTGTATCAGCCAGTGGCAAAATCAGCAGTGGCTTATTTGGATTGCAGAGCGTAAATTATTGACTCATTTTACAGAGGTTGTAGAACTACAGAAAAAGCAGAAAGTGGAAAACCGAATAGCAGTAACAGCAGCGTTTACAGCAACAAGAGCAGCAGCAGCATCATGGTGTCCAATAGCAGTGTCCGTGTGCAGCAGCTGCACACCGCGCAGCTGCTGCTCGGCCCCGCGCAGAAGGCCCTCATGTACGCGCACTCGTACGCTTACCCCAAGGTGAGAGCAGCGGAATTATTTGCGGGCTCTCAGAAATTATATTCTTGATCCAGAGCTGCAATGAAAAATATTTTATCTGGAAAGGAAATGATGGAGCGATGTAACCCGTAATTTTTTCTAGTTTAAGTTTCTTTGGTTGAGAGAATACCGTCGTATCTTGAAAAGCTTATGTGACAGACCAGTCTACCCGAAACGTAGCAGATTGCGTACTCTTGCAAAAGACAAAAGTTGTATATTTGAAATTTTTGTGTTAAAATTGGGTTAAGGATCATTTTATATTTTTTCCTTCTACCTTTATTGAAATGTATAACTAGTTCCAACGTAGATATTACGAGTGTCTGTGACAGCATTTCTGCCGCAATAGTTAGTGGATAAGCTGAAAATCACTTGATTTTTATGCTCCACATTTTGTAATGTAAGAAATTTGTACACTTATTGATAACTCATGTATAAATCTTCGAAGGAATTATGATGTGTTTAGTAACTAGAGAGCGTATGCACTCGAATCATTCTGAATAATTATTTTTAATCGCTATTTTTCAATTACCATCAACACCAATTTTCAACAGGAAAATCCCATTCGTAATAACATTATGCTAAGCGTTACATCATCAGAGGCATAAATTCTGCTTCGCTGTAAATTGGTACAATTCGCACTAGGGCAAGGACGCGCTCAGCATCATCAACAGCCAGGACGTGAAGTTCCACTTCACCGACCGAGAGCTCGACCTGCTGAAGAAATCCAGGTCTGCTTCGCTTCTTCCAGTGTCGCTGCTGTGCAAGGTAATTTACTGAATGGTTGTGAACAAGTGTTACTGAGTAATGGTGAATGTTAATTAGAAAAGAACGTATCATGTGTCACGTAGCTGTGAGTGTTTGCGAGCTCATTAGTAGTGAAGATGTGTTAAATAGAATTTTCTCTCTCATTATAGCAGTATCTTTGATGGTCATGTTAAACAACTTTTCTACTTCTGAAATGGGCTTTATCTTGTGAATGAAATCCTGCTTCTCAAAACCGAACTGCTTTTCTACTGAAAATGCATGTTATTCTTTTTTAGGCATTTTATTAATAAAACAGGAATACTCGTGAGCAAGCAGTTGTGGAGATGTCAGTTGGGAGCGTCACCGGGAGGGGGGAAAAAGTGGAGGTTTTGAGGGAGCTCAAAAATAACAGAGCACCAGGCCCTACGAATGTGAGGGGCGAGCTGCTGAATTGTGTCGGAGATGTTAGAGTAACGGAGAGGACGAGGGTTTTAAATGGTATTTTTGAAAGAGGAAAGATATCAGGAAAATGTAAGGTGAACCTAACCATCCCAATTTACAAAGGCAAGGGTGATGCACTGCAATATAGCCAATGCAGAGGCGTGAGAGTGTTAGAGCAAGAGATGAAGCTGTACGGGAGTGTTGGAGAGAAGTTTGAGGAAAAGTGTAGAGATTGGATGCTGACAATTTGGATTCTGGGGAGACAAGTCAACAACTGATACCCTGCACATTATGCGATACCTCCAGGAGGAATACTCTGAGAAAAGAAAACTCTGCATTACATATTTGTCGAACTGGAGAAGGCGTTTGATAGAGTGCCTTGGGGGGCGATAGAATCGGCACTGAGAAAACAAAAAATTGATGAGAGGATCGTTGTAGCGGTGATACTTCTCTGCAATGAATTGAGGTGAAGTGTTAAAATGCAGGTTGGAGTATCTGAAGAATTTTCAGTTGGAGTGGACGTGCACTAGTGATCTGTTCTCAGTCCTCTACTGTTTATAGACGTGATGGAGGAGTCAACTGGAGTTCTTGAGTAGTGGACCATGGGAGTTACTTTATGCAGATGATGTGGCTGGTCCTCAAAGCCGACGCTGAGGTAGAAGTGGTAGAAAAGTTTAACAACTGGAGAGAGGCAATGGAGAGAAGAGGATTGAGGGTCAACATGGAGAAGAGAACAGTGATTTTAACAGAAACAGAGAAGGGTATAAAGATAGAGTGTGGGAGTGCAGAGTATGTGGAAGAGGAGTTAGGACCAATTCGATCCTCTGCAGCAAATGTGGAAAATGGTGCCACCATAGATACTGTAGCCTTAGCAGAGTAGCTAGAGCAGAAAACTTTGAATGCCCTAGATGGGAGGCCGGAGCCCCGGACGTAATTGATGAAGGCAATATGAAGGTGAAAAGAGCATGGGGTGCTACAGTTTTGTTGCCTCAGTAACATTTCTGATTGTGAGACAGGAGTAGAAAGCAGTTAGAGCTCGGGTATCAGCTGCTAGGTTGAAATGGAGGGAGATCTCTATTCTGTAAGTAAATTGCACCATACGAAGTCTCAAAAGAGGGAGAGTATGTGAAGCACACATCCTGTCTGTCCTCTACGGAGCTGAAATATAGGCTCTGACAGACGGAATAGCGAATGCTGTGTAGAGTTGTGACAGGATGAGGTGCATTGCTAGGGTGAGGTGGGAGGAATGAGTGCCGAGTGGAGAAGTGGCTAGCAGATGTGGCTTAGAGGAGTTGGAGGTTGTTCGGAGAAGGAGGGAACTGAAGTGGCTTAGACACGTAGTGAGGTCAGCGGATGAAACTATTTTGAGAAAGATGAAGCCATTGGATGTGGATGGTCGGAGGTCTAGAGGAAAGCCAAAAAAGAGGTAGAGAAATGGGATAGGAGATAATATGCGAGTGTTGAACATTAGCGAGGAACTGGCGGTGGAGTAGGGAGTTGTGGAGGAGAACTGTCACTCGTCGAAGTCCAACCCCATAGTATGGGAAAACACCAATGTTAAAAAATTATAATGATGATCGCTTGTAACAGTAAATGAAGGAACCGTTTCGTTGTAGGTAACTTAAGAGATTAACCTTCATTTAAATAAATTTAAATAAAAATTGATATAAATCATCGAACATTGAATTTTGATAGCGATTTTGAGATCTTGGTTTACGATGTGATGAGAGTAGAACATTATTTGAATTATAACTATAACGGCGCACTTGAACACGTCTCATATTGTCTATTCATCAGAAGCAAATCGTTTAAACTTTTTCTTCCAGGAAGCTGTGTGCTGATCACTTATAAAACTTAAAATACACCAATTACGGACGTATTTTTGGGGACTGTTTTGGGACTGTTCGTTAAACCATATTGTGTAAAAATTTACCAACAGTGATTAAATTTGTGAATGCCAGTTTTTCGTCTGAATCTTTATGTAGGTTGCTTTAGCAAAGAACAAACGATGACCATTAGCATTTCGCTATATAAAGCTTCTAGCCCCGTATGCATTCAGCTTCTTTAGCTTAATTGATTATTACATTCTTTTAACTTTATTTGAATTAGAATTTTTTAAATGACATTTCCAACGCATAATTTGCCACAAATAATGTATTTTTCAAGCTTCTTCGATTCTGCTGCGTTGACAAACTGGCTGACGGATACGACCGTTTTTGGGACGCATCTGTGTCGCCGGCCGCCCCTTGCCTGGAGCACCACGTGGCTGTCATCCACCACGCAGACGACCTGTTCGAAGCCCGGGCCTCCGTCGCCGTAGACTCGCTGGCAGACGCCATCCTGGGGGTGGTGAAGGGCGTGGGCGAACAGCTCGGGGTCGTGAAGTGGAAGCAGCAGTACGAGGCGCTGAAACTCAACATCACAGAAATATTGGAAGAAGTCCACCCGGGCATGGACGTCATTGAGAGAGCCATGAGTAAGCGAGTGTGGTGCTACAACTCTTGACCCGTCTACAGTCGTGCTACAAAAATTGAGCGAAGCTATTTTTTATCCTTTATTGAAAAAATAGACAAGATGCAATAGGTACATGGTTAATAAACAACTTAACTAATATAAAACAAGTACAGTAACATATTTACAACTTATCATTAGTATGGAATTCAATTCCCTTTGAAATTTCTCGATGCCGAATCGCCGTAATAAAAAATCCCCACACCATTAGCCCTCTTTATTCATGCTTCACTGTTGTCTTCATGCAACTTGGCAAAAAGATTTCAACTCATGTTTTCGTGTAGCATTCAAGGGGATCACTAAAAAACACAAACCGGGATTCATCAGTCCATTCGACTCTCTCAAACCACTTGGAATCTTTCATGCCTTAAAGTAAAGCAAATTTATTTTTGTCTTTGATGATTTTCTTTTTTAAAGGCTTCTTGGAACACCTTTTTTTAACTAAGTCCGAATTTTTTCTTTCTTTTTGCTGTTGTAGTTTTTGATAGTGTGTTCTCATTTGCTGTTTTGAACTTTTTCGAGTGATCCACTAAAGTTTTCTCGTAATCTTTCAGAACAGTAATTTTTTAGTTTGTGGTCATCGTCGACTGTTGAGGCTTTAGGGCGACAACATCCTGGTTTCATAGAAACTGAACCTTTTCCTTTGTAATTTAAGCCTATCTGCTTCACAGTTGTCAAAGATATTCTCAGTTTTTCTTTCGAAAAGATATCATGAATATCCTTGTGAGTCACATTTGACGTATTAATCCAACTATTATATTTCTGGTTGCTTCATCGATATATGTTATTTTTTATCTGTCATTTTGAACGACGATTTATTATAATCTGTCAGGACAAAGAATAATCACCTGCAACTAATATGGTGTAGGACCTCCATGAGCAAGCATAATGGCGGCAATTCTACGCGGTATTGAGCCTACAAGTGCCCTAATGTACACCTGGTCGATCTTAAACTCTTCTCCCATCAACTGATCTCGTAGTGCGGGCGCACAATCTTCTCGACGTCTAACTAGTCTTTCTAGGTAGTCCCACAGATTTTCTATGGGGTTCATGTCTGGAGTGTCAGCCTGCAAATTTAAACGCCAGACATACCCTGTATAACTGTCATCCCAAGTGATGACAGTTCTCGGTCGATGCAATCCTGTCATCCTCGAAAGGAGCTCAAAAAAACAATAAGTGACTAAGTTTTCGTCCGGGGAGCTTATGATAAGACGGTAATAATCGGGAAAATTAAACATCACTTATTAAATTTATTTAATGGAAGAGAAATACTGAATATTTTTGTTTTCACCTAAAATATCTTAGCTCAAATAATTTGGAGACGAGAGTATTTAAGACATCGGTTAAATAAACAAAGAAAATGAGCTTCGAAAAAGCTGAGAGTACGTGACGTCGCATAGCAATGGTTAAAAAAATAGAAGATGCATTTTTATTATGAAACAGTAAATGACAGCCCTAAAGGATCAAAAGTATGTAGCACTCGCATGTAGAATAGATAAAATTTTAGTAGCTGTGACCATCACATATGGATGATAAAATCATTTAACAATATTGAATGTACGACATTAAAATCTGATGAATCAATTGGAAATGATCTCGCCTCTTCAGGACATTGTAGTTCATTTATACTTACAGACGCTGCGAGGATAGAGAGCGACCTCAGGCTCCAGGCCTTAGTCGAGGCGGTCTCCTCCTATCAGGACCAGAGCAGGGACCTTTCTTTGCTAGACGATGACGACACAAGAGCCATGGAGAACTTACGGATGACATTGAAACACGTCAACATCAAGATCAACTCAGACGGCAACGCTATGTGAGTCGCTTAGATGTAAATATTTTGAAACTATGTTAACAAGTTTCCTGATTAAATATTTGTGAGGTCGTAATTGATGAACCTAGCAAGATCTCGATATTAAAAGTTTTTTTTTTGTGAATAATATTCCTAATATAGAATATTGTCCATACGTCTATACAATGGGAAAATGATAGCCGGAATTTAAATATGTACACTGTTGGACGTGAACTAAAGTCTTGTCGAGGAAATGCGCTTACAATGTTCTCGCAACTATTTCAAAAGCGAAATATTGGTAGTTTACTCTTCGCCGACGATCTATTTGCAAAACGTAATAATTATTCAAATCATGATTAACAAGCATAATAATTGTGAAATTGTTATCTCCTATTTTCAGCCAGGAAGAGAGCGAGAGCAATATATCGTCCGAAGATCTGTTAGTGGAATTACAAACCCGCTGCAGTGAACACATCGACGGAAAGAAAATCTGTTGTATATCGGGAGAGCACGGAGCAGGCAAGACAAATCTGGCTTCATCATTTGCAGTGTCTTGGGTTAGACAACCAAACGCCATCGAAAACCTGAGAGACTTTGACTTCCTCTTGGTAACGTCAGGAAAGGAGGTTGAGCAAACGTCTATCAGCAAATGGATAGGTACTACAAAGTCGCAAAGAAACGATCTGGATAATTTCATCGACGAATTTTGGAGTGTCGTCGAAGCTTTTCTCCCAAAAAGTTGCGCAAAGTACGGTGTCAAGAATGTTGGGAAGCTATTGACAACGAAAAAAGTGTTGTTCATTATTGACGATGCTGAAGAAATGTCGGAAGGGAAAGCGAAAGAAACCGTGCTGTTCTTTGGTCAAGTCTTATTCGAATCTTCTGTGATCATTTTGGGAAATCCCGCGAGTGTCGATAGACTCAAATTTAACTTTACGAGCTACTCGTCGGTCCAGCATTTTCATCTCAAAGGAGTTTCGATGGAGTACCTGCAAGATCTAGGCGTGAGATTCAAAGAACCTACAAAAACCGGTAAAAGAAAAGTACAAAAATCATTTAAAGACGCCATAAAGAGTGACCTAAACCGACTAAGGCAAGTTTTAGAATACCCAGAATTGTTGAAGGAAACGGTCGCTCTTTTTAAGAAAAGACCAGCCATTGTGAAAGAATGTTTTTCAGCTTCCGAACTTTTGTGGGGAATTTTCCTTTTTAAATCGAACTTAGCCCTAGGAATTGACCTCGAAGAAGATATACGACGGCGCAAGAAATGGTTTAAATGGATGATGATTGTCGGTGAGAATTGTCATCACTGCTTGAAGAGAAATTCGAGGCTGAACGAAGCCTCACTCGAGGAAATCAAGGAAGAAACTGACAAAATCTTTGGTTCTGATGAATCAATGAAACTCATGAACGCGTTTTTCAAAAGCAGGCTAGTGTTTTCCGAGGAGACCTTTCATTCCATTGCTAGTTCTACCAGCAAGTGTCAGCTAATGTACTTTGCAACGTATTTCGTTGCAAACAAATTGAAAACAGAAGAGTCAATTGCAAATTATGTTCCCCAAATCCAAGCTGAAGAAATGATCGTCATGGCGGCAGGACACACAAAACGTTGGCATAAACTGGAAGACTCCAATGAAAGTGGAGAACCAGTCCCAGAGGAGACTATGAAAGCTGTGATTCAATCGTTAGTCAACTATGCTCCTGGAAAATGTGAGGACGTGACATTTCTCTTTAAATTAGCCACCGAGTTCCGGTGCTCGCATAAGTTAGTTCAATACATGGTGAATGTCACTGAGTACCCAGAAGAATGGGACTTGCGGCTGTGCTTCATATACCAAAGAACATTGGAAGTCATGTTGCAGCATGTTGCCCCTGTGCGTATCATACTGAGAACTGATGAGGTCTGTCAAAATTATGAACAACATTCGGTCCTCAAATTTCTTTGTCAGGTTCCTATTTCTGTGTGGTTTGAAAGTAAACAGCAGTTCGAATACGGTAATGAGAAGAAAATGGACAAGTTGGTGAAACCGTTCCTTAACAAGGAAGTCAGGTCTAGAGTTGATCTCTTCTCTGGAGCACTGACTACCGCGACAACTATGGACTTGGCTGATTTCAAATCCATGAGCTATTTGGTAATGTTGGCCCTGAGGGTTCAAGATGAAGAAGCCCTCCGTGCTGCAGTCGGACTTCCAACACATTTACGGCAACTTCTTTGGTTCGAATTGAAAATCGATATGAATATAGAAAATATTGTTCTGACTGCTCTACCGTCCATGAAAGTAGAGATGTTTGATATTTACCTAAGGGACTTGGACGACTTGTGCATTCCTCGTATAACAGGCTTGCTAATGAAACTTCACAAGCGCTACAGTGGCATCCATTTGGATAACACTACGTTATCGCCAGAGAGCATCTACACTCTGCTCAAGGAACTCAAAAACAAAGGCATCACCCTGTGTGCCTCCAAAAAATCAATTGACAAGTATCGTAGGTGGTACTATCCGCTTCTATCTAACCTCCCGACTGACAGGCTGCTTGAAGACACGGAAGTTCAAAATATTCTGGGTTTTGATGACCGAAAATTTTACAGTGACCACAAAATACAGTCGTCCACGTTCGTGAAATCAATTGATGCTTGGAATCTCACGTCCTACCTGGAAGAGCTGAAGGAAATCAAGCATTTCATTTATAAAGCAGATAATTTATCGTTTATCAAAACTCTAGATGGAGAAGTTGAAACAGAACACCACAGCGCAATCAAAGTTGACACTTCTGGAACGATTTTGTAACTCAACAGTGAAGTAATCGAAGTTTGCAAGTGCTTTCGACAATAATCAGTCCGGTTGACAGTAACCTCAATGATTTAATAGTTAGTCTGTAGATTACACAATATCAAATGCAAATTACCTAATTCGAATGACACGTCTTCACTTCCTTCGGAAAATCTCGATGTGCAGAATAGTACGCAGAGTTACAGAATAAAAATTTAACCAACGTAAAATGTATCGTTAAGTCGTTTTAATGTTGGCATTAATTGTGCGCTGGAATTAAACGGAATTGCTCATATGGAGTGAAAAATTAACTTTTTCTTCCTAAAATCAATCTGTATTCATACTGCACTTGTCAGTTTGTCAAGTGGAAGCTTATTTTATTTGATATCAACATATTAACAATACATGTTGGAAAAAGAATATGTACACGTGTTAGATCCCAGTGTCAGACACAGTATCGAACGGATGTCAATCGTACGATGCAAATGATATGTTCCACTGAACAGGACGTATACTCGTATCTGGAGGGAATAAGAAACCTACCAAGGCAAATGAAATTAATCAGTTAGAAATACAATTTTTACCGAAACATTGAATGAATGGTCGTTGAAATTTTTCATAGCTAATACATAGGTGTTTCAATTGAATTTCTATTACAATACTTCAATAATTAGCATTGTATCTGATAATCAACTCAGTTTAATAAGGAATGCTTATGATACCAGAATATTTTGATGTAATTTAGAAATTGAAAAGGTCAATCAATTATGATTAACACCCATGAAGCACGACCTCTTATCAAATTTCATATCATGTGTGAATAAATTCCACTTAATCCGCTTGTAACTGGAACAAAACATTCAGAGAACGTACTCCAGCAATTTCAGTTGTTCAGCGACCGCTGACTCTCAAAATCTGATGTATCATCTTTATTCAGTGTAATAAGAGACGATATCTGTGTAATTTGATGCATCTAACAAATCGAGATCCTGTATACATTTCACGTTCCGAAAATTTCCCCAAGAGTTTGGCATGTTCAAAGAAACTTAAGGGCTCTGACGAAATCACATGATCACTTGTACAGGTGAGCAAGCGAAGTAGACGCTTTTTGAAATAGCAATAAACACATTAAATATAAATAATAGGTCAGACTCGCGTGTCAGTTTACAAGGTCCTGAAGAGCCTCAAAGAGACAAAATCACACCTGTCAAGAACAAGAAGTACTCCTAACCGGACAGTTGGAACACCCCAACTAATTAAAAACAAGAAAAAAAGATTCAGGGGGACTCCGGCTGAATGCACCAGGCAGCCACTCTCAGTTTAGCATTTCCATAGGAAAGTCTGCCTTTTGACAACAGAGCTAGGATTTCCTCTTCTTCCTTGTAGCTCGGGCAGCTTACGGATGAGCCAGGGTGGGCGCCATTACAATTTGAGCACCTTCGTGGGTGAGGGTACGGTAGCTCACGCATCTCTCCGACACGGTAGTAGCAGATGCTTAAATTACTTCTGCACGCACTGGCACCATGTCCCAATCGCTGGCATTTGTAACATCGTCTGGGGCTTTAGTACGCAATGCCGCACAGAGCATTTCGTCCAGCGTATGGAGACTTCCGAAGGCATCTGACATGTATCGAAGGTGAGTAAATCAATAGGCTGATTTCGTAGTACCTCCAGCAATTTTCTTCCTCCTCTGGTCAACACCCACCACCTGGTGCCTCTCTGGCCTTCAAGGATTGCATCACGGGAGAAGTTAGGGTTATTTTTGTAATAAACTGTCCTCTTGAGCATCACGGTGGGGCTCATCGGTAACTTCATGGAAGTTTAAAGTTTTCAAATTCGTAAATTCGTAATGGCTTGGCTCTGTGCCCTGTTCGACACTTCCAGTATTGGCTGCCCCGAACGCACCTCATTAATTTTTCCGGTCGTTCCTCTGGTTGTTCGCTCGATTGATTTCATCATTTGCTTTGCTGACGTCGGTGGAGGATGGGTTTACATCCGAGGGTGATGAAGTATAAATAATTTTTTTAAAAGCTGCTTCCTGTCGTTGATCCCCGATTGGCAGAAGGCAGAGGCCGGGAAATTTGACTTCCTCTTCCCCTGACGCTGTCGACAACTGTTGTCCTCAGTCTCATCCTCTATTCCTTGGAGGTTGGTAAGGTTCGTGTGTTTCAATTGCAGTTCTATTTACTTCTGTAATGGGATGTCGACAAAGCTGATTATCCTGGGAGGAGCTCGGATATGTCGTTACCTTCGGAGCAGCCTAGGAGAGGGTCATTTGAAGGTCAGAAGGAAGATAATATTCAGTCGTGAGCACAGCGCTTTTGGTCTCACCCCTCACCTGTTTAGGTTGGCTCAGACCGAAAAAGGGACCCCCGGGAGAGCAGTAGCCTTTTGAAGCATCTCTGCACTCGAGGCGGGCGCATGAATAATAGGTAAATACCACCGACGGCCCCGACCCGTAGTACCTCCTATTCAGCCAGAGATAACGAGGGCTTTACAACCCGTAACTTCTGTGGCCCAGTTTATATTTACATGGGGCTCTTACCCATGGGACGTCTGGCTGCTCCAGATGGCCACGTCTGCCATGGTTGCACATACCAGGAACCAAGTCCCGACAGCAGGACAGCCCTCCCACCACGACAAGGTAAAGGAGGGGGGTTAGAGAGAGGGAGTCTTGCTACATTCAGATACTTCAGTATAGGAGAAGGAAACACTACGGTGTATTTAGAAAAGTCGAGTATTTACTGACAATTGTATTTGGATCAGCTAATGGTGACGCAGACACACATATCCGTGGCGTCTCAAAATCGACAGTACACATAAATGATACCCCATACCCGCGCCGTATAGACAGACAAAAATACTCTCACTCTATTAGGGCGGTCATATAAAAGAAATGCAACGAGCTCCTGGCATCAAGTACAGCAGCATAGGAATCATGCTAACGCTACAGCGAACTCTTTATTTAATGGGCTTAGTAAGTCAAGACGAAAATAGATGAAAATTATGAAACGAGCGACTGATGCAAGCCCATCCATTCAGCACACACTTGAATGGTTGCCCACCTTTACTTGAAGCTCATGTTGATGAAGGCCTCTGTTCGATTCCAATAAATTTATTTTCGCTTCCAAGCATGGAATGAAAGAATTACTGGGTCAATAATAAGTCGTTTGAAAGCACAGCAAGAGCTACGCGAGTAGAAAACAGTAAAATACAAGTCGATAATCCAAACAATGTTCAATATGCTTAGAAAGTTGATAGCTTTGTGCTAGCTTTACATCCATTGGGAACATTTGCACAATTGGATATCGAAGCAGGCATCAAGTTAAGTCGAGAGAAGGGTTATAAATTACATTCATTACGAGAATTATTGCCAACATCGTCTAGAAATAAGAAAAAGTTCAAGTAAGATAGTAAATTACAACAGTGACCAGCGCGACACGAAAGCGACGACGCTATGCGTAAGTTAAAGGTGGACCGGGCATGTTTCACGTACAACTTACAAAAATAGACCCTTTTGAAAAACAGCGCATTCAAAACAGCAACTATACATACTTTCAACTGGTCATAGCCGTTATTTAAAAATTTCAGAAGAAATCAAGCCGAAATGGTCAATGCATGGCAGACCTGAAAAGAGACAACAGCTCCAGATCACCAAGAAGGAATTCCACCACTGAAACAACTCAAACAGCAATACTTCGCGATGAAAGAAGAGTTTATTGACGGAGCAAAGCCGAGCTGAGCAAAACAAAACGAAAACCAGTAAACGAGTCACCCGAACAAAATCAACAACAGCACAACCAGGCTAATGAACAAAGATTTTACCAGCACGGGGATAATCGTACCTAGACAATTTGTACAAAATACATAAGATATGAGCAGTTCACGCATGCAATGCTGCAACTGCATCTCTACGAAAGCACAACTTGCGCTCATATACGAGTTCGATCACACATAAAAATTCATTTGGATTCAGAAAGTCGAAAAATCGTCAGCAAATTGAAAACTCGTCCAAGATTCAAACCTAAGGCGGGAGTTTAAGCAACGATCCAGAATAGTTATGGGCTTCGGCGAGAAATGCGGCAACATTGCCGCAGCAAATCGACACGAATCACTCAATGATAGCACACGGAGTCGCGCCCTGTGTGACGCACATTTTTGTCAGAGCACATTACGATAAAAGCAACTCAAAAAAATGGTGACGAAAGTTAGCTGGCTAATCAGTCGTGTAACTTATTACTGATAACAATATCGAGTCTAGCTTGTGGATTTCGGACATCAAATTGGTTCGGGAAATTGGTGATCTGAATATCTGAAAGGTGTGAGCCCATCGAGAGATAGTCGTTTACACATGAAGATTGCGTGTTTGAAACTTTGATCGTACCGCAGGAAAAAAAAAAGAGAAGTGCGCGAACGAATTCAAGCTGGTGCACTCGAGACGCTCCAGCATTCTATGATCACGTAAACATACGAGAAAATTATCGTCATTCTTCTTACTTTCAGGTACTTTACTCTATGAAGGAAAATGAACAGAGGAAATTTTAAAAACTTGACTCAAGTTGTGTGGCTAGAAAGCAAGTTTTGATTCACTAACGGATGCATATCGCTATTAAACGATGCAGCGAAAGCATTGCAATAAAAAAGAAGGCTCAACCGAGTAAACTAATACAGAAACAACGTTAAGGACGTTGATGGAAACTGTACAAAATTAGAATGCCAAAGCAAAAATACAGCCTCAATACATCGAACACAAGACCAAGGCTTATCGACTTCCCTGTCTCGCTTTGCTCGCCTCCCGGGAACACGGATAGCTTCAAGATAAGGCGGCGAGGACTAAGTTCCTAGATATATTCCTCCTGAAAACAGTTCGTTAATTTTACGTTGACACTGAAACAACAGGTATAGACTTGTTACCGAAACTTTTTACTTCACTTTTGTGTGAGATTTAGTAATAGGAAATAAGGAACTCTTTTTCGTGTTGCAAAATAGTGACTGACAGCCCTCATCTCTTCCCTGCATTGAGAAAAAAGGCAATCAAGATTCCAGTTATCTAACTAAAATATTAAGTATCTATAAATTCATCGATAAAATACTTCAGGTATGTAACTAGAAACAAATTGACACCGATACATTTACCAATACTGAAATCCCACTTGTATTAATGATAGCATGAACTCCAGAATCACATTCATTTTGTAGCATACACTTCCCTCTCCTATTGACTGTCACCATACACATCACTAGCAATTGTTCTAAATAACTTTCATTGCATAGAACATTCGCTAGCATTACTACTGCACGACATAATTCGACGTCAGAGCTGATCCAATGCCAACGGCAACGAGTACAAATTGACCAATACATTTAACTTCCATCAAAAAACACCAAACATATTTTGTTCAACGAAGATGAATAGCATTTGACAGCGTTCATTACATTGTACATCGTCGTTCAAACATAGCGTAAAAAATGTTTACTCATCAAACCCTTACTATTGACAAGTCCGACAATGAGCAACAGCAGCAACCACAGCTCAGTTTCCAAGCTCCAAGAATTAGACAAGTATGCAGGAACGATGAACTACAACACGCTAGACGATCAAGCTGCAAGTTCAAAATGTAGCGAGCAAACGTAATAAATAAACAGCAAAACTAAGCTCATTCCAACGAGCGAACACAGAGCTCTGCACCAAAATGACCAGGAGGGGTTGAGAAAAAATCAGAATGCACTCGTAAAAGAATATATGAGAAACAGTCTTCCCGACCTCGGACAAAAGTAGTCGGTAATTTGGTGGGCAGCAGTAAACCATGGCCCAGGGGACATATCGTCAACAGGTCAGCTAACGGACTGAGCAAATATTTTCACTGTAAGCAATACATGTTACAATGTACCATTGCACCTTGGATGTGGTGCAATGACTATTTCAAGCAAGGTAAGAATGAGGCACGTCACACGCCGTTACAGAACAAGTTGTATTCTCTAGAAAACGTACTTTTGGTACGTCTTCTCCACTGACTCGACTTCCACAATTTTAAAACTTTAACCTTTGTTACAGGTTGACCTATTACTTACTATTTTTTGATAGAAATATGAATAATGATCGTGAATAATTCTAGTACACTCTCGCAAACAAGAAAAAGACCAAAAAAGTCTGATGAAGCAGGGAGAACGAACTAGCAGGACATCACAGAATATAACAGGTGTTAAAATTGGACCGAGAAACCAATTTCAACTCTCGCATGACGATCCAATTCTAAGAACTTACTGACGGAGTGAATGTACGTTTACACTGAAATATTAGTTTGCATCGGTTATACCCCCCAAAGAACACCTCAATAAGTTTGAACAAAGCCAGCCTATAAAAGTAATGAAAATTTCAAAACAAAATACATTAACCAAAGACTGTAGTGCAACATGTCGGCAGCGCGATAAATCGCGGTCTCCTACTAAAGAGTAAAAGAAAAGCGAAGAAAAAAATGCCTAATATTATTATTCATTTTATTAATAACAAAACTAACTTTTCAAAAACAAACCTTGTTGAGGTGCTCATAAATGCAACCTGTTCCCATTTACCGCGGCCCTCCAAGCGCTGCGACACTGCCTTGCTTGAGGTGTGACGCATATCATGTATGCACCATTGTCAATCCAGGTCCGAACGAGCAAATTGAGCTGCGAATGAAGCGTAAGAATCCCTACATCTGAGCCTTGATGCTCGTAACTGACATTTGAAGCTACCATGGAACGAAAGAATTAATAGTCATTTGTGGAAACTGAGAAGCCTGGTTTAAAATTTTAATGCAGAACAAAAGTGTCTCAATAATATTGATGACTTCGTGACCAACTCCTTAGGATTATGTTCCCGTGGTCAATATTTATATTCTCCCACTTCTAATCGGTTTTTACTACAGTATTAAAAAACCTTTTTGACTGAAATCAATACACTGTATTCAACTTACAAATGATTTATTAGAAGAAACAGACGAACAACTTTCAAAATAGTTAAATTTCATGCATTTTGGATACCAACACCCAATTGCTCGCAGCTCATATCCGAGGGGATGGCAGCGACTGCGCTCCCAAAATTCGAACCTTGTACAGCAAATCATCCAAAGCGTCGAATCTTTGGAAGGTGAAGTAATGATCACGCAAAACGAAAACTGATATTTTAAAACGTCACTTGTATAAATTACACGAGAAAAAATATTGCTCGACTGGAAATTGTTCAAAGCACTACGCCTGTAGATAAATATATGAGACAAACATAGGTCACAAAGTATCGTCAAAAATAATCATGAGCTAATAAAGCATATAGGAGTTTTGACATATTTATCAAAACAAGAGAGACATGACAAACGGTACATCAATGTGAACACCGCCCAAAAAAACAGATGCTGCTGTAGTTGCTCTTGATGTCATCAAACGGTAGTCAAATCAGTAGTGTTGTAAGTAGTGAACACGCACACGTTAACGTAATTGAATCAATGAAATGAAACAAATCAAAGCTAAATAACAAATGCTTAGATAATTTGTAAACATGGAACACCTATCGTGACAAAAAATTTTCGCCTTTCCCCAACAAGGACGCACAGAATCATAGGACCGACCGTACAACCAAATTTCATCGATTTCCGCATCTGCGTCATCTACGTTAGTTTAGAATATTAAACCACGATAAAAATAAGTGGGCTAACCCATCGCGTAACTATGTCACTATTTCTTTTGAACTTACAAGCCATCTTATTTTAGCTACTTCAAGACATGATCCTGAAAAGCAAAAAAAAGCGGGGAATACAGCGACCCATGCACGCTCGAAGGTTCGAGCTCGAGCGACCAGAGAAGCAGATGTAAATATTATGATGGTATTGCGCTAAGCTGACCTATGAAACACGGGCGGGGATGACACCACACACATGCACTTCTTTAGTTCATTTCTAACTATCAGTGGACACTGAACACAATACGCGCAGTTAATATTTGAGATCAGGTACCGAACTTCACACTCTACTCCACCACTAGGAAGGGGAGAAACGCAGAATTTGACGTCAGTGGTTGGCAGTTGGCGGGTTAAAAGTTATTAATATGCACTGAACGACTAGCTCCTAACAAAGACTTTCAGAAAGCCATTCGTTCAGTTCCATATGAAAAGTTGATTGTTTCAGACAGGAGGAGTAAAATTCATAAGTGAAAACAGTATGACGTACTTTACACATCACGGTAGCACGAAGTATTTCCAGCGACAGCAAAAATATGTATACAAACTTCAAAAACATCGCAGAAACGCCGTCACCTGCAGGATTTCGCGCCAATCATCAAAGCAAAACTAAGAATTTTACTTGAAAATCCTCACAAGACTTCAGATTCGATAAGGGAAAGAGAATTAGAGTTCAGAATAGCTGCGAATCGAACCTAGAAGAAAAACAATTCGTTCCTTAGCTGAGAGAAGCTATAAATTTGAGTTGAGCTAATTGCGCATACCGTTTCTTGGCAACACTGCAGAGGGTAGTGGAGCACGTTAGTCAGTGACCACAACCTACGCTCATCGCTCAGATGGCGAGGCTGGTCACGTAGGCTTGCTGAACCTGGTCGAGCGAACGAAGACACCGGTCAGGAAATGAGGGACAACGGGGTTATGGGCACTCGCTTACTGCGCAACATCTTACATCGATCAATATACACATATTTATAGGCTTATTTACAAAACGCGCCACACAAAAAGCGCAACTGCTTCCCTTCAAGACGTGATAATATTACAGGCTTCCTTGCTACAAGGAGCATGAGTGCAAAAGCGTCACAAAATAAAAAAGGTCAGCAAGAAGATACTTCAAATTCTATCAGGAAAATATGAATGCATGAGGAACATCAAGAAAAGAAGCTGCTAAGAAAAACGAAGAATGATTTTTGTGCCACAAATACACATAGCTGAGCGATCAAGCCTCGCATGCAACACTGACTGCAGGCTCTGACGTAACCAAGGCTAAACATGACTGCAAAATGATGGCCCTTTAAAATCGGGAAGGCGTGGGAGCAAAAACACGACGAAAACAACGTGAATAATAACCAGTGAAATGAATATAAGTTTTTTGGTGTAACTCATTCAGGAAAGAGGACGTACTGAGCATTCGTCTCCTAATGAAAGAAAGATAGGATAAAGCCCAACGCCTCTCAAGGCCGAATTGAAGCCGTAGGAGAGTGGAGTCTGGCTTCCCTACTTGGTCAGAAAATACAACACGCTTCTTTACCAAAACCGAGTTTGGATTTTAAAAAAGGAAACCTGAATACAAGTCACGGGCAAACGTAACATATGGTGGTTGGAGCTTTTCACCTCTCAGCCTTGTTTTGATTCAGCAGTTCGTGAATAAATATTGATTTCAAGAATGATTGCATAAAAACGTAATCAATCGTTAAACAATATAAAATATTTGAAAAGTTCAACACTGGGGGAAGAACATCCTTACTTAAAGTAAGCAAAAGCCAACATCAAGTAAAGATGTCCCAAGTAGAAAACTGCTAGCAGATGCCGGAAATGTAAAAAAACGTGGAGCCTACAAGGAAGCCGGTTTAGACGCCACCATTTGGTGGGCATCAGTGTTATCAGACGGCACAGTGATGACGTCTCATGCAAGACACTAACGCACCAATTGGTATCTGGATACAGCAACATCGAAACCCTCACCAGTATTTCATTAAGACTGATGCTAAACCAATCAAAATGACCGATACTGAAAGCCCAAAAGGATCAATGAAGATTGTACCGAACGAAATGGCCAAAACTGGCACTTTGGCAAATGCCGAACAAAATGTGAGAGGCAGTAAATTGGTGACTTCAGTCTGCACCAAGTCGAGGCTTTTTCCGCAAAGTCTCACCCTCTAGCAATTCATCTGGACTAGTAAGTCCATTCGCCGAAGCTGTCACTGGGCTGCTGTCCGAAGTAGCGCTTTTGTCAGTATTTTCTGTTAAAACTTGAGTACCGTCACTTTTTGCGGGCTTAATTGAATCACCAACAATGGCAGAAGAGTTGCTCTCTTCGTCGGTTTGATGTCGGTTGCGCTTCTTCTCCTGTTCTCCGCTCTTACCATCATTTTCGTTTTGGGGAAGGCTACAGGATTCCGAAGGGCTGCTGTTTGACTTCACATCAACATCGTCTTGGTTTTCAATGAGCGGGTGAGGAGGAGTAGAAGAATCTCCACTTTTCGTTTTACTATGCATGTCTTCGGCTCCCACAGATGATTCATTTGTAGGATTGACTGAAGCAGCAGCATCGGAAACATTTACCGCAGCAGCAGGAGTGTTGATCGTCAGCTCGGTTTCAGGTTCTGCAGTATCCTTTTTGCCTTCACTGAGCCTTGTGGTATGTACTTCATTATTATTACTAATAGGAAGCGTGTCCTTAGCTACATCATTACTTGTGGCATCATCACCTGGAATGTTTTTAGTGTTGTCAGTAGCAGTAGCTGCTGCAGTAGGCAAGCTAGCGTCTGACATATCTACATCACAAGCGTTGTTGTTTGATGCAGTAGCAGTAACGCTCACAAACTTAGCGGAGTCGCACTCTGCAGTAGGAGTGGGGACGGTTGGCTGTGACTTGTCCTCTTCCTCACCGGCATCTGCATGCTCTGACGCCGTATCCTCATCACCCGGGAGTTTTTCCTCTTTGCTTACGTCGGCGTCCGAGGATGTTTCGTTTTGCTGAGTCTTGGCCGTAACTGCTTCAGGAGAAGAGGTGGTAGCACTGGTAGTTGTAGAGCTGCTGTAGCTATTATTGCTCCCAACACCACTGCTCACATTGCCACTACTGCTGCTTCCTGTGCTACTGTTGCTATTGTCAGAATCGTCCTCAGCCTCCTCTTCTAATTCCTCTTCCTCTTCATCAGAATTTTCGTCGTAGTCTACCAGACTAATCTGCGAAAGCACAATAAAATCATCAATAAAAAATTTCGAACACCCAGAGCCACGAGTTAACTAGATGACTAAATAAAATAAAGCGAGGGCTTTCGGAAATACGACCAGACGCAAGTTATTATTTTAGTTTTAAAACGAACCGATAAGCGTCACCATTAATTGGAATAGCTCCTCAAAAAGTAAATAATGCCCAGAAACTTGTCCCAAATATTAAAAACTCGCAATATTTCACGAAGTTAATAAAGTGAACAACCACATTCCAATTACACGACTGAAATTACTCAAATAATGTAAACTAAGGACCAAACATTTGGCCACCTTACGTCACGTCAAGTCATGACACCACAACCACAGCCTGCCCAGTCACTACAACGCAACCCAGGGAATGAGGCACCGCTTACATACAAACTGAAAACTTAAGTAAATATTAACATCAAGGATCAGGTAAAGTTATATGTTAAAGCTATATGTTGATTATAAATTTTCATCTTAAAAACAAATATTAGAATATAAATTAGTCATTAAATTGGAATAAATCTATTCCTGTCAATAGCATAATAAGATTTTTGAAAGTTCCAAAACCTTAGATCAAAAACTTACATTGCGTGTAGAGCAGCAATTTAAAGGTGTTTGAACTCTTAATCATTATCTAAATTAGTTAGAAATAAGACCTAACCTTCGAGTATCTATTTCTCACAAGAGTCGTTTGGTACATTCAGATGATAGGAGTATAACAGGAGAGAGCCACAAAGACAATTCTTATTAAACCAGGGCCTAAAAGTGCTAAAACTGTTCATCACGTACTGCTCTCATCACCTATGAAAATCCAAACTTTCAGAACATTTCCTCGTGATTAATGTCGAAGAGAAATGAAAATTGGACAACATGAAAGAATTCAGCTTCTCTTAAATCAGCGTATTAGTAGCGTACAAGAACTACTGGAGGAGTATTCTGCTAATTCGCGTACACTGAGGAAATACTCTGCTATGCCTAACGTTGCTGTAAGCTCTACCCGAGTAACGATGGTTGCTGGTCAAGGATTTCTGAATATTCTCGGTCTTATTTCTGCAATTGATACCTCGTCGCCATGAGACAAGCGCTCGACCTGAATGATCTTTAAGCAAACAATGCTGAATAGTAGATTTACAAGGATTTTCCTCAAACGCAATGAATGCTCCAGCTATACCTTAATTATACGTACGTTTCTATTAGAGCTTCAAAGATAAAACTGAATGCCTTCATGCACGAAACTTTTCTATGAATTCACAAAAATAAATAAGTAACCTTCATTTTCATCATCAAATTCGTTTACTGCCCGTGTTCTTCCATTGCATGGGGTGGGACGAGCGACAGCTCTCCTCCTCCCTCCCTGTCCCAGGCCAATTCCTCGCTCATGTTCAGCACCCGCACATCTTCTCCAATGCCATCTTTCTACCTCTTTTTTGGCCTTCCTCTAGGCCTCCGTCCATCCACCTCTAACTGCTCGATCTCTCTTAATATGAATATTAGGTAACTTTCATTTTCGACCAATTAACTCATGCCCACAAAAATCGAAAATATTTTCTCTCGGTATCAGCAACGAGCACTGTTCTCAATTCGATAAAAAGATTGAAAAAAAAAAAGTCTGCTAAAGGTCTTGTTTCACCAAAACTACAGTAGAAACCATTCCCTGTCATAACACGAACACTAGCCTTTCCGAACTACCCACACCCAACGTAAGCATCATAGTGCTCACGAACTCGGTACATTGTAAAGAAGCTCAACTTTTTCAACTATTACCCAGCCAAGACTTCAATGTCCATGTCCTAGCTACTCCACCCTCCACCACCTTCATCAAGCCAACTGGCCCCCGGTGAGCAAGCCCTCACCACATCCGCAGACCAGGCCACGCCCTGCTCCCCCCACCACCAACCTTCCTAGGCACGACGGCCACAGCAGAGCTAGTGAGGCTGCTACCATTCGGAGACTTTGTGAGCGCACTCCCGTTGTTGTTAAGGTTGAAGCCGGTGACGTGTGCTGCGCTGCCGTTGTTATTGTGATAGGCCATGACCCGCACGCCGTCCAGGACCTGATGCAGCGCGGTAGAGCCCTTGGCAGCCGCCAGTACCGAGCTACTCTCCCCACACAGAGCAACATTAGAGCCAGCCTTAACATGTAAAGAACGGGCAGCTGAGCTCCCTAGACTGACCCCTGCGCTGCCGCCTTCAGTTGGGCTAACAGACACAGCCTCCTCCTCTTCCTCTGCTGCAGTAACAGCTGCATTGTCGTCATCGTCTGCTGCAGCGACAACGGCAGCAGCCGCAGCAGCAGCAGCAGCTGCCGCCGCAGCTGCAGCTGCTGCCACCACGTGGCTGCTGCTACTACTGCTCTCCAGAGCAGCTGTTAGGGCGGGGTTCTCCTTTTGCAGCTTCTCCACTGAAATATAACAAATACTGTAGAAACAGCTTATTCACGTCTGTATTTAGAATTTTGCTCAAATTTTACTGCGTAAGTAATTACAAGTGAATATTTAAAACATTTTCGCAAAATGAATGAATTACTACTATGCTTCAAGTTCATTTGGTATCCATTTCCTTCCTAATAGAAATGCGAAAAAAAGGACACGAGGAGAGAGACTCTTCGTTCAGATATACCTGGCATTGTACCCTACCTTGCGCCTGAAGTAATGGTGAGGAGGAGAGACGATGGGGAGAACTAGTCCCCAACAGGGAACCCACAGGCTCTTCCTCTTCTTCTTCCTCCTCCAGCCCGGGCACCACCCCCGCGACCGCGCCTCCCTTCAGCAGCTCTTGCTTCAGTGAGCTGTGGTAGTCCTGGTCACGGAATACGAAATGATACACGGTTTGGATTCCAAAGAAACAAAATAAAACATCAGTGTCGGACGTTTTCATGACAAAGTTTTCAGATATTATAAATACGAAATAAAGTTCGAACGTCTGAGTCGACTGAAAACTTCAAGTATAAGTATCATTCCTTCCATGAGGTTGTCTCTGGTTGGGGCAGAAGTAACCTCACGTCCACGCCATATGGGAGCAAAATGAGTAGTCGGGGCCATTTTTCTCGCCTCATGACATATTTTACACTCACGCCCAACAGGAACTGCAGTAGACAAAATTACAGACCAACCGAGGAATACTGAGAAGTAGTGCAATGAAGACACCTGAAGTAAGCATGTCATGACTGACTTCTGATGCCACCCAATGGAACGTCTGCTTGCACACCAGCCACCCAAAACGGGGCATGAAGAATGCAACTTCACTCGTTGTTGTCCAGATACCGCGTTGGCTTTGGAGAATGTGTGTAGGTCCTTAATGATAACTCTGATTTAGAACCGCCAGAAGCTATTAAAACTATTCCTCTTTAGCGGTGTACCAACGTGGAGCTTTATAATGGAATTTTTCACCTCTGCAATGCTTTGAAGAAGTATTTTTTGAAAACTTTTATTCGGAACTTTGGACCTTCATGTAAGTAAGAGCTCGACACTTGAGTAGGTCTAAATGCTTCTAGGATACTGTAGAAGTCAAAATTTAAGAGGTTGTAAACTCAGTTTCCATTGCCTTGGCCACTTTTGGATGTCATGCTCCTTCTTCACTTGCAGGACCATTGCTCGCTTGGTTACGCTCGGAATTATCATCCAACAAAGGTAGGGATACCCATTTTGGAGAAATGTACAAAATGCATCCAACATAAAACATAATTTTTTATGAACAAACACACCAGGGAAAATTTTGGAACTTTGACACGAGTTTCCTCAGAGCACACGTTGACACATCTATGATGTTCGTGCCAAATCGAAACCCTTAAGATGGCAGCAAGAGCGGCAAGGATACGAGCCTCACCTCGTCACAGTCCTCCGTGTTGAACCACTGCTCCTCCTCAGCATCCATGTCCCTCATGTCACGCCTGTAGCGCGTGCTGGCTGCCGCAGTCGATCTTACCAGACCCAAGCTGTCGTGAAAAAACTTTTTTACTCGAGCTCCGGATTGAGTCACAAGCACCAGCTAATGATGATTTGCATTTCAACACCGGAAGCAAAATTGTAATCGCAAAAGATCACCCTTTAAAAAGTAAAATTGATCATACTTCCAATGCAAAACATGAAAAGCATGAATGGACAGACTAATTCATGTTCACAGGAGTGATTCACAAAAATAGTTCTGTTCATGAGTACCTTCATTTGTAGCTTATTTGAAAGGAAACAAGTGCCACGTTCGAGCACGACGTAGGTATCTTTCTAGGCGCAGTAAACGCAGCAATGGCATGGCCAGCTGAATGGAAGTGATTCATTTCCGCTGCGTTAGGTCTCTCGTCGTGAAGTACAACATCAACCCTTTACCGTCTAATTTTCATTTACTTTCACCTCATATCACCACCTTTATGAAGAGTTGACTAGGAACTGCCACAATGTCAGCATACATGCTGGCAGGTAAACGATAGTGCAGAAATTAAAGAAGAATGTAACAATTCTCGAAGCTAAGCAATTTTAACACTAAAAATTCGACATGAACAAGTGGCACACTTCATACACAACACCAGTAGCTTGCCAAGCGAGCCCCTGAGGGGCGACTCACCTCTCGACAGCAGCGGTGGACTTCTCCCTGTCACGGATTTTGTCCTGGTGTTGGATGTAGCGAGCGCGCATCGCACTGAACGTCTGCACGTACTCGATGCGGCTGAACACGTCGCCAAACTTTTGCATGCTGTACGTCAACAGGCTTTTGATGTCCTCCTGGTAACAGAGCGACATTATCACAGCTCACGACTTTGTTCATTTATATTAGAACATTCTTAACGTGATGTCTTCACGTCAGGTAATCTCAGTAAAATAAACAAATAAAACTTCTCATTTACATAGTGTTGTTGTCTTTTAGCTCTCAAGTAACAAAATGTTCTCAATAATGGCACAGGAAACGAGCCTCAGCCTTGTAAAGTATTTCGCAAATACATTTTCGAATTTTGTGCAAAACATTTGTCGCTCAAATACTGCTCTATACGTGAACAATATTAATGAGAAAATCCCTAGCCTCAATAGACCCTTATAGTTGAGTTCATGTAAGGTAGAGAGAAATCCCACTAAGAGAAATAAGCACATCAACTGACCAACTGCGCACAAACACTCCACTCGATAACTGTTACCGGAGTAACGGTTGCTGCTGTCACTTACCGATCTGATGAACTCGAAGAGCTCTAAAATGGCCGAGTCGAGGAGGTTGTACCGAGCGTCATTGCGGATGTAAGCGTCGACCAGGGGAGCAAACACGTTGCCTGAGATGATGTGCCGGTTGTAGAACTCATCCTTCATACCCACGATCTTTCTGATGAACCTTACCGCACCTAGAAATGGGTTCAAAGCATATGTGAGCCTGCTCGGCCCAGTACTCCAACGATGCTGTATCAACGAATAAAAAGTATGACTCCAGTTCAAAGGTGCCACACTGTGACAGTCCAATGCATGGGTAGCAGCTAACTCGTGCAACACTCAATATTTGGACGTGACTTATTCTGCCATTGTGAGAAGTGCGAAATATCGAAAATATTTCAATATAATGACCCACACTACAAGTATAATAACATGTATCTCGTGAAAATATTCTTTCCTTAATCATCTCATGTATTAAAAGGTATAAAAAAATTTAAAAAATTTTAATATCACACGCGCAAGCCTGAATACAGTCCTCAGTAATATTGCACTGCATGAACACCACGCAGAGAGAACAATCAAACTATAACTAACCCTCACAAACGTGGCAAACATTTACAAGGTAACCTATATATTCAACAAAAATGTATCTCTTATTCCTGTTAGAGAAAAATCAAAATATAGTCAAAGAATTCCGTAACATTCATGGTTTCAATACCATTTTCCGTTACCAAAATACAATCTACTCGTGAAGCGAAGTCGAAACCTCAACCAACTGCGCAAGAGGGATGTCAATGTGTGACTTGACCAGCTCGTTGCAGCCAGCTATGAATAATGTGCCAGGACCTGCATGGCACAATATGTGATGCATGAAGGCAGAAACTAAATTATTGGAGTAAGAAATCAAAACATCCATCACGTACTATAAGGGAAACCTAAGAGAAAAAACGAAGAATACATAGCTCTTCATATCATCTGAATTCCAACAAACAGTATTCCTTACTGAAGACGACAAAGAACTGTTTCTCAAGAACATCTGATTTTAGAAATGCTTACAGTAAAAAACAATTACGCTCCGAATCCCGACGGTATATTAAAATGTGTCCGATGAGCGTCATCCATTTCCTTCCTTAAAGCTTCACAAAAGAAGGTTGCCACGGAACAATAACAATAAAATTGCATATTCTACCTTCGTCAGCACTCAGACCAGGCCGTCACTTAGAAATGTTTCAAGTCTCAGGAAAACGAACACGCAGATGGCAACACAACATGGAGAATTGGTGCAAAAATCAAGCAGCCATGCTGCGGTCCGAGGCTATTTGTGTACTCACATAACACAAGGAAAGTGTGCTTCGACTTGACAAGGACCATGACCCGTCTGAGGAGGTCTCTGTGGATGAGGTAGTTCTTGATGTGAAAAGAGTGATGCTCGACGCAAAACGAGAGGAGCTCCAAGATGAGCGCTGCAAGCTGCGCCGTCTGGTAGTCTTCCCTCACCACGACGTCCCCTACCGTGTTGCTCAGTAGCGGGGCTGCAACAACGCCACAAACGAATATTGAAGCCATACTTAATTTAATAATTCACGGTAAATAATACCGGGAGGAAGTTCGTATCACGATACAAAAGTTAAAGCTATATAAGAACACAATCAGTATGATGGTCATATACACGTATAATTATGCATTCACCATTATAGGAATGGGTTGAAATGAAAAAAGTTGCCCTATAATTTCCAAAAAAGTTATTCTTGACACATTGAGAATAAAAGCAACAGTAAATATGCATTAGGTTGTCGTACATAAAATGTTGTATTTAGAGTAGTTTTCTTTGTCAACTTCTCAGCTTAAAAGAGATCCATTTTCTAATCGAATCATTACATGTGATGAGAAATGGATACTCTTCAACAACTATAAAAGAACTGGGCAGTGGTTAGACGCAGAAGAGTAGCCTAAACACTATCCAAAACCACCATTGCACCCAAAGAAGTTAACGGTCAATGTCTGATGATCTACAAAGGGAATCACTCATGTTTCATTCGCGCAACACGGCGATACTGTATCAGCAGAATCTTATTGTTAAAACGTTGATCGCATGGATGAAAAATTGAAACACCCAAGACTGGTGATAAGAGATGGACCAATTTTGCTTCTCCATAATGCACGAACCCCACACCTCTAGAGCTACGGTCGACGAGCTGAGAAGTCTGAATTATGATATTTTGCCACATCTTCTCTATTCTCCTGATATCTCTCCCACTGATTATCATTTGTTTAATCATTTCGAACTTTCATTCGCGATAAACAATTCTTAAAGGACGAAAGTATAGTAGAAGCCTTTGAACAGTTTATTCGTAAAAAAGAGGACAAGTTCTTTGAAGATGGAATATGAGGCCCTACGAGCTGAACACGCCGTCGTGTCAGTTTCCTGATTTGTCAGATAACGCGATCCCACACTCCCTTATAGGTGAGTCTTGGTGGGTTAGTGGTAAGCGAGGCCAAAGTTCTCGAAACGTAAGTTACCGTCGAGTGTAAACGTGAAGGTTCTCAGCAGGAAACCTTAGACGCGTTTTCCATCATTTTAAAAAAATGGCACGTCGGTGTGTTCGGCTCAGAGGGCATCATATTATTATTAGTTGGTTAGTTTAAAGCTACCTAGCCACACCAAAAGCGATCTCAAGAAAGCAAAAAGAAGGACCACTCAGTATGGACTTCAGAAAACGTGGAGTCTACGCACAGATGTGTTCCCACACAAGATTCCCTGCACATAGAAACAGCAAGTTGAGAAAGAAGAGGAGGAAAGGATGAGAAATAGTCAGCGAAGCATGATCCATGAAAATGGAAAGAAGCTAAGTAGGCACGAAACACGAAAGATAGAAATTCTAGGGCCTAGCTATAGCTGAGGTAACCTAACAGTGCCCCCCCCCTCGGGACGCCAGTCCCCAAAACATAGGCCAAAAAACCTAACTAGCCTAACCCTATTACCTATTGCCTATCTGGAGGGTCTCTTATATGCTCTGGAGAAACGTTGGGCAAAGGTCATAGAGAAGGAATGATCATATTTTGATCGAAATAAACACTTTACAACAATTTTTTTCTTTCATTTTCAGAAGCGACATTTCATGTAAGACAACCTTATGTAATACACTTATGAGAGAGGCTTCGAAATGGCAGAGAACACAACACACCCATGAGATAATGAGATGAGCGTGAGAAAAGCAACCGTACACACAACGCACCCATGAGATAAGCCACAAAAGACCACAACAGTACACACAACGCACCCATGAGACGAGCCCCAAAAGAGCACAACAGTACACACAACGCACCTATGAGACAAGCCCCAAAAGAGCACAACACTACCCACAACGCACCTATGAGGTAGTGTATGGAGTGCTTATAGAAAAAAGCGAGGAAGTCAGCTCTCTCCGCCTTGTTGGTGGTAGCGAGCATGTTCTCGGGGTCTATTAGGATCCTGAGGATGCCCATGAGCTGCACTGCCCCGCCCATCTCTGGGTCGCAGTCCACCACCATCTGCTCTATCATGATGTTCAGCAAGAAGTGCTCCTGTAAGGCAACAGAGAATTATACAGAGTCAGAATCTTCAACAAGTTTACTGAGTAGAGACATAAGATACAGATTCACATAAATCTATCTTCATTATGCCGTGAATCAGATTCTTTTATCATTCAACAATTTACTACACATTATCGGTTTACATGTCCTGGGTCTGTGAAAAAAGTTTTTTGACCGAATAATATTATTGAATGAACATGAACTGATGTGGTGTAATCTCTCACCCGAACATATCATCATGCAGTGCAACAACACAATTGTAACTTATCACATAATGAATTCAGTGAATTGGACGTCAAAGCTGGTACTTTTAACATCATACTCCTACAAAACCCTACACATTTATCATTCCTTATAAGTATGCCGCCCATTAATGCCAAAAATATCAAATACCTAACTCGTAATAATTCTAAACGTAAACATATTCCTCCAATGAATTCTTCTATTTCGCAACATTCTTCAGGAAATCAAAGTATCGCCAAACAAAACGCGATCCCAATCTAAACATCACATGGTTGCAAACTATGTCACGGGCTAACTCACCTCGTCTACTTTGTTCTGCTGCTGCAGCATGTAGTCCCGCACCATAGACGGAGAGAACTCGACAAAAAATCCGAGCACGTCAACGCTAGCGGCCTTCACGACGGGATCCCCTATCGCCAGGGTGCACTCCAGGGCCCCGAGCACTCCAAATGTGTCCAGAGTCTGCACACGAGTCAATAGTGAAATAATGGCACACAATCGTGCTGAAATGACGACCTCTGAAACTCTTCTAGTTTATGAACAATTGAAAAAAAAAACATTTTAAATGAGCAAACTATAATCAAACTGGAGTCTTCAATGTGACATCTTATGTGCTTTGAGTATATACGGACACTGAAAAAGAGAGCTTTCAATAATGGATAAACATTCCATAGTTATTTCACAGGTTTACGCTTCCCATGATCAATTGAATCATAGCATAGCAGCTACAGCCCCCCCATGTTTCTGTTCATTTGACGCTTCTCGAATTGCGTGAACTCTTCAGCAAAAGCAAGCACAACACATTTTAGCGTGATGAAATTCTTGACCACAGCTGAATAATTTAATATTTTAGTCAAAAAACACTGATAACCAAAATGGAAACTTCATCATTGTCATTGAACCAAACATCAATAACCTACATAGATTGAGAGTCCATTTAAAAGATGTGCCATGCCATGTCCAGAATTTTTCATAAATTCGTCCTACATATATTTTGTACCGCCTCAGACATGGACAACTATTCATCAAAGTCGTGGTGAACGAGGAGTTCCGCGCTGCATAGTTCAATTATTGTAATAGATTTCTTTACGCATCGAATCACAAATGAAATTAATTGAATCATAATAAAAATAACATACACTCATTGATCTATAATATGTATATATATTCTCAGAAAAGTAGAGCAAAATGTTAATCTAGAATACGAAAAAGTTAGTTACAGTTGAAAGAAGTACCTTGTAGAATGTGTCTCTACTGGGCGGTTGGAGTGTTTGGGAAAAAGTACAGAACTCCTTGAGGAATAGGATGAGGTCTCTTCTTTTCTCCACAGTAACGTCTTCGGAGCTCAACTGAAGGAAGAGTTCACTCAGAAAACGCTCGTCGTCCTGTAACAAAAAATGTTATGTCAAAATATGGGGATATAAAGAAAGAGTAGTACGTAACTGAGCATAAATTAAAACGTTTATAATCACCCGAAGCCTTATCTCATTAACAAATCTTATTAAGAGAAAATGAACGTTCTAGCCAGAGGCAGATACATAACTCGAGTTTTATAGCAACAGAGATGAAACACACTAATTTATACATTTGACTAAAAATAATGACAATAAACAGTAAAATATTCATTAGGGTAGAAATATAACACCAAAATTTCCAACTAAAACAGTTGAAAGCAACTAGCTTTACAACATACGATAGTCACAGTAGAAACACGCATCAGATGTTTAGTTTACACAGAATTTTCTAGACTCGAAGATAAAGCTTAACAGTACAGTAATACACAAATTTTGGACCTGTATGAGTGAGACGATCTCCACTTTGTTGAAGAAGATGAAGGAGGACAGCGTTGACGGCATGTTCTCTTCGTACACGGTTTGGTTGGGCAGCGCCACGTCCTGGATGTACTGGACTCGGAACGTTTGGTGAATTTTGTTCAGCAGTTCACTGTTTTCAATGGGAATTACCTGCACAATTTCAGAGTTCAATAGGAGAGATAGTCGTTATCAATGAGTAGCAGTAGTGGTGGTGATAGCAGCGCTTTAGTAACTCAGACTATCTCGCACCATCGTTATCAATGAAAGGTAAATTAATGCATAACGTGATGTAGAAGTGATGAAAACTTTCAGAGTTCAACACTACTTCAACACGCAGGTCCTCAGTCATTGGTTACGATCATAAATTTCACAGAACTACAGCATGATGTAACTAACAGCGGAAGAGCAAATATATAACGCTTGAAAAACTCAAACGAAGGAGGGACTAAAAACAAACGTGGCAAAGAAACGAACGAAAATTACAGTGCCGTAGGAAACAGGGAAAATGTCCTCTAAATACAGACGAGAGTGGGACGCCTGAACACTTCAGGCAGTACATGAATTAGCTAACTAATGCTAGTAGACTCAGTCGTCAGGTTGGCTTACGTAGCGCTCCATAAGGTTAGGCAACTAGTGTAATATGAACCTCCAAATTTCAGTCATTATATGAAATAACTGAAATTTAGGTCATTTCGAGTAATGCTTATAATTTCTAAACATCTACACGTAATGACTGCTTTCATTATCGGCCTGTAACAGACATACCTGAATATATATGATCAGATAACAGGTATATTTTACTACTAGTAGTTGGTTTGAAGCTCTCAAGCTAGATCAAATGCAATTTTAAGAGACTGAAAAGAACGAACCATTTAGTATAGACTTTAGAAAACGTGGAATTTGGCACAGGTGTATTCTCACACAAGATTCCCAGCACAAAGAATAAGTAAGTTAAGAAGGAAGAAGACGGAAAGATGCAGAGGCCTGAAAATATCATGACTATAATGACAATTTTTCTATATCTTATTGATGATTTATTTGTTAGCAATGGTTATCAGGTGGAAATACGTGCGTCGCCTATAACTTTCAGGGAATGACTTCATCGACGCCCTCTACATTTGACCCTTTAACGCGCAAGATTAGCACTGCAATACGCAAGATTCTCTAAGCGTTCAAGAGTGTATGCTATTTAGCACCACATTTTGCGCTTTAAAATCACATGAGGAACAAGAGGCCATGAGACCTTAAGCTCAATAACTTGTGCCTGCAGGTTCGAGGCTTACCTCTTTGAAGGTCGTCATGGACTTGAGGAAATCTCTGTGTTTCTTGGGTTGTGGGCTCGAAGGGTCGTATTCTAGAGCCCCCAATACGTCGAAAATATTCTCATCAGAAAATAGAACTTCTAATAAGGAATTTTTATTGAGCAGGAATATATTCTTGAATATTTCGTACAAAATATGTAAAGAATCAATGTTCTCGAGATCTTCGCACAATCTGAACAGTTCGATGAGTTTCTTGATGTAGCACTCGTTCTCGATGGTGTTGGCCACTTTGTCTTGTCTGTTGACGTTCTGCAGCGAGGCAGACAGCAGCTGGAGAGAGAGAACAGAAATTAAGAATACACAAGCAACGTTCAATGATTGCCACGGTAAACTGCATGAATATGAAACCTGCGCAGTTGTTCAATGCTTGAATAAAAATTAAATATCACCATATTCTTAACATCTTTTAACTCAATGAGGAACTAACACTCGACACGAGACAAATATTTACTACACGAGAAATTCAGTAGATACATGTAAATGTGCGTACTGACTCACCTGAATATCTGTAATAACAAAGATACTTCGGATGTAAGCATCGGGTGAAATTAACCTACAATTAAAAATAAAGTTTCAAATTAGCAAGCATCCAAAACAGGTAAACGAGCTCTTAGTAAGAAACTAATGTTACCAAAAACAACCAAGTGATTTAGGTAGATGAACGACTGAAGCGACTTTATTCTTGTGTTCTTGTTCTACAAGCTTATTCAGCATATGACCAAATTCACTTGATGGAACGGCGGTGATTTAATTGCACAAAAATTAAATTTAGAAGAGTCAAGTACATTGGCAAATGAGTATTCAGGATTAGCAAGTAGGTAAAGATCGAAGAGCTCCAACTTACCTCGCTGATCTGCTCAAGCTTGCCAATTTCACAAGGAGGCAACTCCACATAAACACTGGCGTCGTTGGCCTCTTCAAACCGCTCTTCCTCGCTCTCCTCGTGCACCTCCTGTGTGATCTCCACGCTGGGATCCTTCCCCTGAACCTGATCAATAGGCGAGACATCTTGCAATGGGTACGATTAACTTCATACCTCATTTTCGAAAATGTAGCTTAGAAAATTCCTTCATACTTAAGTACTTGTAAATCTTAAAAGTTGGTTCTTTCTCAACAGAAATGTTCACATCAAATGCTGTTCAACGCCTCTAAGTGCGTGAACATTACACGTACAGATTCCAGCTTCAAGACCTGCTAAATGTTGAGGGTATTACCGGTGAGAGTTCAAAATTATTTTTTAAAGAAGTGATACGCCAATCTAATGGGCATCAGCAAGAATCTGAACTTATAAGAATCGGCATCAGCGTACGGTGAAAACGGTCAATTCCTGAAAATCTAGATGTAAGTCTCTACCTACAAATAAAGCTTGAGTGGCTTTATTTATTGTATATTTTTTGCTTTGGGCGACTAAAACAAGAATGAAGAATTAAATTGAACAATGGTTAGCAAGCCAAAACCAAACTTTTAACCTAACACAATAAATTTTAAATAAACAATGGGAATAATTGAAACTGTCTAGAAAAAGTTTAAATGCTTGAACTAGAGGTAACAACTTCTATTTAAACCTGAAATCTCAACAGATGTAACACACTTCAGATAGTCCATTTAAAATTTCATGATGTTCTCTTGTAAATCCTAACGCATAAGCGAATTTTAATTATTTACTAATAAGGTGCGAATTCTGTTCCCATCACCTCATGATTCACTAACAGCAATATCAACACTCGAGCTATACCGAGCGAGGTGTAGCTACCACAGAACACTAGGCAGGTAGTTGCTTCATTTTAGATTCAACTCAACATGACACTTGAAAACCACACTCTAAGGAAAGTTCATGGAAGTTGTGTCAGTGTTCGAGTAGAACATATACTATAAGTCATCAAAATGTTTAGATGATTGAACTACGAACATCATGAATTAGTGACTGGAAAGAAAAAATTATGACATGAAATCAACTATTTACACTCGTGACACCACTAAGCACCTCATCCTACTTATACTCACGAATGACATCAAGTTCATACCACGGTTGAAAAAAAAAAGTTTATAAAAAGCGAGTGGTGTTTTTATAGAATGATAGTTTTCTACGGTGAATTCTACGTTTCCTCCATGTTTTTACACCTAAGGAGCAATGGATGGGCCATAGGTTCGTGGGCCAGAGTTAGGTTACCCCATCTTATGTTATGGAGAGTCAAATCCCGAGGGAATCCCACACTGAGGCCCTGAGGGACCTATTGTCCCCACATGTTACCTTTTAGTCGTAGCTGGGCCCTCTTGTGATGATTGCTCTTAGCTGTTTCTGTCTTGTGTTACTTTGTCATCCCTATGCATATGTTTATCATTTTACTTGAAATATTACATGCCCTGTTTTTCAATATCTATTTGGAATTAGAATCTTTGATAATGCTGTTGATATGGAGGCTTAGGACCATAAAACCTTTCCAATGAATTTAAAATTTAAAGACAATGCCTGATATCCTGCTTACATATTCTCTGAAAATATGCTCATTTCAGAAACAATGATACCCGAAAAAAGATGGAAAATGTAGTCTCAACAGGCTAAAATTCTCCGGAGCAGTAGGCAAAAGCTTTCTGGTGGCTTTTGCAATCTTTTGTCTAACCTTTACTCATGTCCAGCAAGCTCAGGCTTTACTGATTATATCTTTTATGCACATTTGGTCAGGTCTAGCTTCATTAACAGACGCTAGTTAAAATTTACAGGTACTTGAGATCATAATTTTTTTCACGTGGAAGAGCCATTTGGCATTGCTAAATCATTCTCTCATATTTAGTTCCAAGGCAAAGACATACTTCAAAATTTATTTTTATATATTTTTAATGAAGATTAGAATTGTTTATAATATGACGCGTGAAATGTTCTCTCCTGGCATAAGCCATAACCCATAAGGACGACTTAATTATGCCCTTGTTGTAGGAGTTACACTGACGGGCTTGGGCATCTGCAACCGGGTTATTTCTAAAAGGCAACTTATGCCTTGTACTATGGGTTTGAAGTTTACATATACATTCAAAATTTCCACTGGGATTCTCAATTTAACTTGCATTTATTTACTTAGATATACATTTTAAAAGAATAAAACACCATACAACTCTTTTTTTTAGTTTTCTGGTGTTTTTTACGGCCAATCTTGGTTCTTACTGGCTGTCAGTACTTTACCAATGTTATTGTTTCTTTTACCATTACTTAGTGCGCAAAATCCTCTGATACTGTACATAAGATAAATGGAACATTAGGTGCAGAAAAATACCTGGCAAATTTTTTCCCAGATTTCATCGCAGCCAGCCTTTTCTTGGAAGCTCAAGGCCAAGTCAAAATTGTCGCCCTCTGACCACACGATGAGCGTGCCTTGTTGCTTCTGGTAAGCTGTGTCGGTTTGGATTTTAGACTCCAGAAGAGGAGTGCCGTCTGCCTCCGCTCGCACGAGCAAAGAGATGCCCTTCAGTCGATCGACAAAACTGCAACACAACATGTAAATGATGAACATATGGATAGGACTCTTTAATACGGTAGATACTTCGAAAACGAATGTAGCAGAGCAATAAAAGAAAAATTGAAAATGTGTTTGCACACAGTGATAAATACAACATCTCTGGCTGCAACAAGCTGCTTTAATTGTGTAAGAAAAGAGGCACCACAAAAGACTACTGATGCTGTAAAAAAGCTGTTCGGCAAGTAAAGCAAATAAAACTTGAGGTTGGTTCACTATTGTTTTCTAGTAAGTACAATGGTAGTACATGTCAATGTTTATTTATGAGACATGAAGCCATGAAGTGATGAAATGACCTGCAAGAGCTAGATATGTTAGGGGCAGACCAGGCAACAGATAGTTATACAAAGGGCATATTGTAAAAAAAGGGGTATTGTTGGAAGTTGGAAATATGTACACCAAAAATCCACTCTTTCTCAACGTATGCAGAACATCAAATTTCTGGCCAATCCCAGATCAGAGTAGCTAGAGCAATCACCTCTCTATTTGTATCTCGGCTAAAAATCTGCTGTCTTGTGAAAGTGCATTACAGTTCCTTCTCCCATGCTGCACAAAGGTTATCCAAATTACATTAATGGTCATCAAAAGCAGCTGGGTCTTACATGAGTCAGTCAACAGAAAAGTAAGAAGCAGGAGTAAGAGTAAAATGCTTACTGATATTGGAGTGAAAGTGTGCCTTGATCTGAGATTGACCGTGGCACAAAAATTAGTTGGTGGTGAGCCAATTTACACACAAGTATAACAATAGATAGAAACTGGATTGCTTTGACATAACAGAACTTGAGCTTTATGCCAGTCAAGGCCTAAGCTTACCAATATTAAGACACCCACCTGCATGGACCCTCAGAAGTAAATTTCATTAATTTAAAATTGGAGAATATTCAGCAACAAATTAAATATGAAAAAATTCTTGCTCAAAAATGTGCTAAATAGCACAATAATTTGCCCCCATTTTTATAAAGAAGAGATTTTACAATTTTCAACAAATTTGTAAGTTCTTCATTGGTATTAAAATCATCACTCGATGAATGAAATGAAGCAATACTTCACGGTGATTGTCTACAAATGAGATAATTTCCCTGCACCACATAATTCTATGTGCACAATCAAGAGATACAAACATTAACATGGAATCATTTAACAAGATGGGAGCACTTGATTGGCCAGTCATTAGATAAAGTATAACATTTTTTGACTATAAATCTAAGAGCCATATATTAAATTTTACAAGATATTGCTAAAACGAACTAGAAACATCAAAATTACAGTAGAACTCACAGGGACAGTCTTCAAGCCCCAAAGCTCCTTATTTCATCTAAAACTCACGTGGCCGTAACATGGCCGGTGCCTCGGTCATCCCACTGCCGCTCTGAATTGAGGGCGTAGAGCTTCACCCGACGACGAGACATCTTCTCCGCCATCGTGAATCAAAAAACAGTACAGGAAGAACGAGACCAGAGAACAGGCAACGGTATTCCCATGCTCTGTAAAACAAAGGAAGTTTTAAGATATGTAAATTTTAGAGAAAAACAACAAATAAGTCACAATTACCTTATAAGAAAATCTACATTTCCAAAAAATAACCTTGGCAAGGAAAAGCATTTATTTCATGTAGACTAAGTATAAATGCAGATGATGAATACAACTCCAATCCAAATAATACAATTTAAGATCAATCAGATATTTTTCCTCCTCTACCTGTTCAGATAAAATGCAATGAGCTATATACATATATATTTGATCCTTGAACAATGCAGGCAATCATTGAAGAATTTTACCCAACCTCATGCCTTAACAAGCAAAAAATTTAATTATGATTGCTGACGGGTGGACGTGTTCCTTCAACATCTTGAGAGCTCTTGCAGATCTAGAGAACTCAAGCTGGGAGGGTGAGCCCAAGAAAAACCAACTCGCCACTCCAGACACCTCTACCAATGCACTGTAGCAGGGCCCACCAACTACTTTCAAACTTATAGGCTCAAAAATGAAAATTTTATTGGTATTTGATTCCCCTCTGTATTTACATAAACATTTAGTTATGAAACCATTGAGTCTGACAACAAAATTACACTAGGCAACCAGATGTTAGCATCAGATTTTAACATTTATATCATATGCAGAAGTTGAAATTTTCCATAAAATGAAATATTACAGGGCTTGAAAAAAATTATTTATGCAAAAGCAAATATTTATTTGATAAAAGAAGTAACTAAAGGATATTTCCATCTTTATCTCAATGAAATAAATATATTATTCAGCTTCGATTCCAAAATTCTAAATTAGTACAAAAATTTTTTCATCAGTAAATTTTCAAATCCTAAATACATAGCTTACAGCCTTCCTTTTACTATTTTTACTAAATAAGAACCTGTTGAACTTGAAATGAGTATAATCAAGAGAAAATTTCTAGGAGGAATGTACTTCACAAATAGCTTTGAAACAAGTTAAATTGAGAATTAATAATATTTCTCAAACGTCTCCCCCTGACTTTATAGTTCATGGCAAAAAAAATTTTCTCACTCACATATCATGAGCAACCAACTTTATCTACTACAGGTGATAGAAACTCACCAGGAGAATTTGCTCTCACATAGTTATATTCCTCAACAATTTTTATGATAAACTACCATTATGAAAACATAATTTTTATGAAATTTAATACATAATAACAATGGTTTATAATGACCTTTTTTACATGATGCAATACTGACTACACAACTTTGCATAAGGGGACTGGTGAAATTTAACTCAAGTTTGCAGAAGCAGTTCTTTATGTTCAAAAATGTTTTAACACATCTGCTCTATAACATATTCAAATTTGATTATCATACATGCAAAAATGTGTGCACTACATACAACAAATTCAAAAAAAGAAAGTTTTGCTCCTGCATGCTAAGAAATTTCTGGTTAGGACCAGCTGGCATCTGCAGTCATCCAATTGAGGTGTGACCTTGCCAGTACTGCAGAGAAGTCTGTGGTGCTTCACATGTCAAAAGGGAGGTTATTGGTCCGTCTGCTCCAACTCAGAATCCTAGAATCTTGACCCCTACTTTTGGCCACGTGATAAATGGGTCAGCCCGTGCTAGCTCTACTCCAAACTTTTTGTAGTATGGCTTACAATGATTCCTACTCCTACAGTTTTAGCCTACAATAATAAACCATATACCATTTGATGCAGAATTTCATTACAAAAAAAATTATTAGTCAATTTTGGATTTTTGAAATCATTGGAAACATTTTCAAAGAGAAACTATATTAAAATGTAAGTAATTTCTAAAAATTAAAATGTGGTTTCAAGAGTTTCTTTCAATTCTTCAAGATGTGTTTTCTTCATTTTATTCCTTATGTTGAAATGTATCCAATACAACTAACATCATTGTTCTAATGGAAAAATTGAGGAACTATAAGCAGATTAAAATGTAAAATATTACATTTTCCTCAATTATCATAATTACCTTTAGAGAAATCAAACAAAATTTCTTCATCTCATTGAGTTGCACAAGGGCACTAAATTTTAAAGCAATCTGTTTGATAGAAGTCAAAATAAACCACCTTGTTAAGGCAACGCACTTACTAGGCAGAATAATGAATGATCATGGGATGAAAAATGAGAAGAATAAACTTGGAATGGCTCAACACATCAATGAAATAAGCAATAACAAGGCCACCAAACTAAAGTTTGAAGTGACATGTTTTACACAAAAGAATTCTACATTCCATTAAAACTTCTGATCTATTATTGAGAGTACATTTTGACAGTTGTTCATTTTATTTAGGCCTACTCCACACAGCATCCCAATTACTATCAAGCCCTGGTTCAAGTCTAATGCAAGAATTTTTTTTTCAGGGGTAGAAACTTGTGTTCAGAGGATTTCAAAGCATAGAAGTAGTTACATGGAAACTTGCCATACTTCCCATGCAATCAGAAATTTTTATTTAGAAATTTTTAGAAATGCCCTTCAAAAACCTATATGTACATCCCACTCTGTGTTTTGCAACATAGTGGCACCTACAACTGGTTTAGTGTTTTTTATACATAGGTAAAAAAATTATAACCAGTGTAGAGCTAATTGATAACTGGAAACATTTTATAACACTGACTAATAGGGAAATTTACTGTGACAAAAATTGCACTGTAGAATTACTGACTCAGAAATTGCTGCTACAGTAGGTTGCAAAATCGTCAATTTATTTTTTCTAAAAAAAACTGCTTAGCTGATTAGAGGGCGCATCCTAACACTTGTAGTAGCATCTAATGACAAAAAAAAAGGTATACAAATGCTATCATAATAATAATACAATGGCCTAATGCAAACTCTACAGAAGTTTAGGTGATGTTTTTTCAAATTATCACTAGTCTTGTAAGTAGGCTATTTTCCGTTTAATTAGTCGATTTACCTAAACTAAACCAACTGTAATTAAATTAAACTAATTTAACCTGACTTATAATGTAACTATTAAAATGAGCAAGACCGCAGAAAGATGTGTGTAGGCAAGCAAAAGAATACAAATCACAACATAAGCAATATAAATTAGTCTTCAACTGCTCAACTACCTTTCCTTGTTCTAAATCAGCTTTATGTATTCTTCTACCTTTGAAAAAAGGGTCCTATTAATGTAACTAAAATCATGGAGGCTATGAAAAAAGTGTGACACTTCACAATATGCCTAGATTAGGCAAATAATAATTTAAATGTCCTTTCTCAATCCCAAAAGTAAATACTTTTAAAGATGAATATTACATTGCTAATTTGCAATAAACTTGGAGAATGAAAACAAACTTGTGTAAATTAAACAACATTCTCATGAATAAAATATAAGATTGATTTCAAATATCATGCTATGCTTAAAATAATTTAATATGTTATATAGAATTTCACAATAAGTATAAACATAAAAAAATAGTATAGCTTAACTGAAAATGAATAAACCCAATACAAAATTTGTAATCAAACAAATTTTCAATAAAATATAAAATTTTCTGAATGAAACTATTTTAAAATCAGCTAGTAAACCACCCAAGCCACAAATGACAGAATACAGAAAGTTCAAATTTCTTAAGTAACTATTATTAGCTTGAATACACTGAAAACATAATGGTACAGTACCAGGTACACTTCTACTAATGTGAAATAAATAGATAAATCATTACACATAAAATTTGGAAACTAATAATAGCACTGGTACTTCATGCTACCAAAATTTTTGCCCAATATATCTTTCCTAATTCATATTCTGCTGACACAGACAAAGTATATAAAACCACTGACTTATCCCCTAGGGTATATTTTAGATGAATATAAGCAAAGTACAACTTGAAGGCCAAGTTGCACATTTTATAGCGGCACTTCAACTGAAATACAAAAAAATATTCAGAAACACTTGAGTATAAATAACTGAAATTTTCAACTTAATTATATTACTAAAAACACAAAAAATTTGAGAACCAAAATTATATACTGACAGATAGAGCATACTCGAAGTACGTTTGACCTATTTCCTGGTTAGCTGGGTAAGTTATGAATATGTAACAGCTCATGTATGCGAAAAAAGCTATTTGTCATATAAATAAATAGCAAAAAAATGTAAGCTCTATGTGTTATCTCCACAAAATATGGTAAATTAAGCACCAAATTTACGTAAATTTACACATTGCTCTACCATTCAAGCTAGCAGGTTTGACTTTCTTCCGTCAACTTCAGTTTCCTTGACTGCGTCCTGTCTACCAAAAACCAAGAAATTGGCACGCTGTTAAATAAAAATTTAACATCTCATGCAAACTCTGTAACATCAACGCAATTATCAGTAGTAAGACTCACCATCTGAGAATTTAATTGATTTAAACTCCTGCGTTATGATAAACGCACACTCTTTTCACCGGCGCCAAAAAATTTTTCAAGACGTTCCAAGCGCCAGTGCGTGGATGATGTAATGTCAATTTAATTTCACAGTAACATTAGAGATCTGAAAACAAATGAAGAGTAACTATAATAGTTGAAAATATATATAACATTTCATTCAAAAGGCGTGAACGCATGTAACTCCACCACAACGTCAACAATGCCACTGTATTGGAGTCCCTCCGCGGCCATATTGGACCGACAATAACAACGCACGGGGGTCACATGCAGGGAATTTCAGGTAAAACTTAATTAAGAGCTTCGTTTGAGGAAATATAAAACAAAATTATTCATAAGAAAATAAAATGTTTTATGCTTTCATAAATGAAGGTAAAACACACTTAATATTGAAGAAAATGCATTGTTTTAGAATTCCCGTTTTCTTTGAAGCTCCACTTGAGAAACGTGAAATGCTATGTTGATGCTGCACATGAATGACTACTACGGATGACAGTGAGTCTTCATAGAGCGTACCGTACGAAAATTTACAAACAAGTTAAACTCATTAAGCTTATCATTATTTTTTGCCATTTTTTCAAGAGCAATATATTAACCTAAAATATTTGTTTTTTAAGTTCATCTATTAATTATTTTACATTTTTAACAGAGGCGCCAAAATGTGTTCGGATGAAAATTTTTTTAAATCAAGATAAATTGGTATAATATTCCACTTCAATTTAAACTGAATAAAATATACAGCATGCCTTTTTTTCGATGAAACGAAATTTTTTTTTCGTATAGTATCGTGTTAATTAACATTTAGTTTAGCGTTTTCTACTTCTTGGCACAGGTCACCCATCAGCTGTCTTCCGCATGACCTCCCCAGTGCTCGAAAGACGATCGAAGTAAACAGTTCGTTAACTTTACTTTAATCTGCCGTGAATGTATGTGAAGAACTGAAATAATATTTTATTCATCTTCAAAATTACATGAAATGAATAATATTGTGACATAACTAATTTGACCCGTGTAACTGATGGTAACATTGCAGTTGATACATGGATTCCCTCTCAAGAGTATCTACTCGAATCTCCGTGAAGTATTGGCTAATAAAGACGAAATGAGTATAGCTGAAAGCTTAAGAGCAAGCTTAGACTACCACTCCCAAATGTATGTTATTTCTACACGTTCTGCTTGCTTCCATCCGTACCAATTACACATCAACGAAGCGCCTCGCTGCGCTGCTGACGACTTGCAAGTACCTGCCGTTGGGTGGTGAGCATAAAATAAGGAAATTTAAATAGCTCACGCTTTTTCTTTGGTCATAACAGGCGTATGGGTGAGATTATCTTACAAATAAAATTTAGGTAAAAATATCTATAAAGTAATGGATTGAGATAAATTGACCGTAAGTAAAATAATTTCGAATTGGTAATTTTAAAGCACTCGGAATAAATGCATTAATATATATTGACTGCGCTATTTCATCTCTGTGAAGTCGTTCAATTAAATACAACGTTAGTGTTGATCCTTCAAATGTGATTTTCGGAAACTATATCTTAAATAATGATACCTCACGTTGGAGTTTCCTTGAGCAGACGCTGTTTAAAATACAAGGAGAACTCTCAAAGACTCTGTGAATTAATTGTTGCGAGGAAACTTGCCTATTAGGCGTGCGGTAGTTGTATTTTTCATTCATAGATAATCTGACCAGTAATTTCTTTCACTTACCTCATTTGTGTCAAGTTTCGTGAGATCTGTTCAAGACTGAGTATTATCAAAACACTCAACTACTGTAACTTGAATATGGAGCGTCAGTTAACGAAATGATTAATGGTATCCCTGCCAACTATGTTGAAATGATGTCAGCTAGTTGTAATATTAATAATTTCAGTTTCGTTCTCCTGTGAATCTTAGTGTTTGTTTTTAAATAGATTAGAAAGAAAAGAATCAGCATGAACAAGTGCGTTAAAATGTTTAAGCAATGAGGAAGTCAACATCGACACCTTTGTATCCAAACTTTCGTGTGGAACAAGCCATTATAGCCCGTATGCATATCTGCCAACCTTCTTCAAGCTTATCATTTGCTGCGCAAGTGACCTATAAATAACCAGCAGCAGGTTACCATTATTTATGATTTTGCATCATAAGTAAAATCGCGTACAGTATTTTTATTTTAATGTAGTCTGTGTAGTGGAAAATTAGTAGAAATTGATTTGTCATTCTTTTTTTGTTGTGTTTTTCTACACTTCTTTTGAAGTAGCAGTATTTTTTGTCATTCCTGTTATTGTAATCAATAACTAGTTGATAATTTGCAGTTATCCAGCATTTTAACTCATGTTGTACATTAATAAACTCTGCCCACTCTTTGGCTTCGTTGGCTCCGTGGCGCACTGGTGGCGTGATGCCTGGTAACCGAGAGGACCTGGGATTTAATCTTGGCTCCGTCGAGGCATTTTCACGTAACCAGGGAGTACTTCCCTTGAAAAAATAAATTTAAACCATTCATTCCTGAAATCCCTCACCACGTCAGTAGTTGTGAGGCATTAAAAAACCCAACGGTAAATCGTGTTGGAATAAAAAAGTTTCTTTATTTTTAAATAATTTATTCAATGTCAGTGAATGAAAACTCGATAGGTGCAACATCACGAGTATAACGCATATTGGAAAAAACTATCTTTTCGTTCATTTCCTCTTTTGATTTTTTAACCACTCCATATACATTCAGGTTTTCAGAGTTTCTTGATTTTTCAGGGAGTTGGACCGGTTCGTCACGATCCCTTGGTCGCAAATTCTGCTGCCGCTGCTCTACCACAGCGACGCAAGCCAAGTTTTCCGCCGTGGAGCAAAAGTTTTGCTCGTTGCAGATGACTCCAGAGTTGGTGCGTCAGTGGAGGCCCTTCTATGCGACATCCTCGACGATTGGAGTCACCATAAAAACAAGTATGAAGGACTTCGCTCGTTCGAGGTATGTCACAATAATCTGTCCCTGCAACCGATGCTTTGTTGCGGCTTTTTCTTCTATTGCATTCTCTACGAGAGCTGAATCAGTTAGGTTAATTGTTACGAAAAGAAGACAGTTCAGAAATGGCTGACTACTCCATTACAAAACAACTGAATAACGTATTGTTTTCGAGTAATATTTCCAAATTTTTTTCACTTGTATTATTTTCAATTAGCCCTAAACTGTATCAAAATATGTAAGCATATTTCGTTCTTCCTTGAACTGTATATTGCAACTATGAATGACAGATTTGCTACACGAAATCATGAAGGAACAAAATAGAATTTGGCAGAAGGATTGCGTCCAATTTCCCACTTACGTGGGTGGACCCAAGTCCCATGGAAGGGGACACCAGCGGTGTGAGGAGGGGTAAAGCAGGTCAAGGAACAGTTAGCACTACTACCACCCGTGCCCGGTGACTGCTGTCACTGTTACTATAACCCCCTGGACCTCTTCAGAAAAAAAGATGGTAAAAAAACATAGTCGAAACACCGATGTTCACGTTCAGGGACACACCTGAGCAGGTAGTCAGACTTTCACTTTCACAAGAACCACAGATGCTCGCCACTCGAGCAAAGGGAAACTTCAACCGAGCCCCACAGGTAAAATACCTGACAATTTTTATCGGTGGTCAGGACTCGATGGAAATTTAAGCGCCTATTGTTAGCTTAACCGCATCGGGCTTTAAACTTCCAAAATTAGAAGGGATTTGGTCTATAATGGAAAAATGTCCGTGCTCAAAAATAGGATAGAGCTGTTTTTCTTTGTGCGAAACACGTCCTTGAAATATAACCACTGAAAATAATAATAAGCTTTGAGCGCAAAAAAGGTCCCTGACATAGAAAAAAGAAATAAAAGTTATGTAGCATTTGAGAAACATATTTGAGGTTGTTAGAGGCTCCAGATGCAAAGGGCAAAGTTTTTAGCATTACACGATAACAATTTAAACAATTTATTACCATAAGCAATACATCAATTAAGATGGATTACAAACATGGATTTTCTAAACTATTACTGTGGACAATTTTGCATGAAGCTACTAGTGAGCCGAAATAAGTTATATGGCTTGTAGCCTATATGTAAATAATGTAATGCACTTTTCCTTTAACGTACACGATACTGATCAAGTAAGAAATTTATTGAAAGGAGAAAATATGACTTGAATTTAGGAATTTAATAGTGTCCTGTCAGTGGAGACTAAGCACTCTATAATATACCCTGAATTAATTTACTGCCATACAAAGTGAAAGGGTTTTTCAACAGTCCATTAGGATGTGAGACTAGTAACTGGTTCAGTATTTTGATGAGAAATAGGATCCAAGATTCGTTTTGAACGCTTGGAGTGTACTTATCTCACGTTCAATGAGTTCCCAATTTTAATGCCAGAAAAGTGAAAACTAAACTGCAATCTGGTTTTGGAATAGTTGGGAAGTATACATTTACTTCGGTTCCTTGTCAAATATTTATGCCGGCCAGTTTACGCAGAAACTAATTGCTTCAGGTCTTTGTCTTCTTCTTAACTTAGAGTATTGTACATGAAAGTTTAAAAGGAATATTTGTTAACACCAGAAAGCTTAAGTATTTTCATGAATTTGTATGAGTCATTTGTGTGTTCATTATATTCTAAATTATACATCACTTTGATGGCTTTTTCTTGTAGAAAAAATTTTTTTTCTTAGTTCATTGCCGTGCTTCTATGTTATATTATAGACACTGATGAATGAATGATGTGTACGTTATTTTTAGTGCTTCTGCTGGTTATCTGTTTTTGACTTTGTTGATAATCCCAATAATTTGATACCTTGGCACCAATAAATTATACATGCTCTCTACAGATCACGTTTTTATGGATAACAATTCACATGAATGTTGATTAATTAGTTTCTTTAATCTAGCCATCACCGATGTTGATGCCCTGAAGACTTGCATTTCGTTTGTTGGAGAATAGCATGTACTTTGTTTTATCGATATTGATGTATGTTTCATTGCAACAGACCATTGCAGAACTCCATGAATTATATCCAGGAGTTCTGATTGAGCATCACCGATTATAACATATTGTTTACGATTTTTCAGGTGCAATCTAAACCGATTTAGAGCAAGCCTTCTAATAGCATAGCAGTTGAGCGTCAAGAGTAATATATGTTTATGTCTACAGTCAACAGCTTTACGAAAATTGAGAAATACAATAGAATATGTTCTTAAACAATTACTTCAGAATAGATGTCAGAGAATTACATGACTTCTGATCTGCCTTTCAGATGTTGCCAGAAAATTTTTAAAATTAAATTTAAAACTGTTTTAACTTGAAATGTTTTAAAATTTAAAAATTGTTACGCCGACTGAGCCGTAATTTTTTTACTTCTGCCTCAGATTGTTGCGGTCATCGAAGCTGAGACCCTCGCACGAGAAGGCCTGTGGTCATCCCTTCAAGAGTTGGCTCCGGAAGTCTATCAGAAGTATGGAGAAAACGCGCTGGAAGAATGGATATCCAGCGCCAAGCTGCTCCTCATAATCAACAACTGGCCCGCCGCAGCAGCGAGTGTGAGCTCGCATAGCTCGGGTGGTCTGGAGGAGAGGAACCAGAGGAACTCACACGAGGAGGCGTTCTTGCTAAAAGAGACCATCGAATATTATGCTGATGAACTCAGTAATACAAAGTTTATTATTTTCGTGTCAGATCAGTGTGTGGATGAATGGCTGGGTGTGTTTAATGACGAACTTGGCATTCCTGCGCAAGTGGCTAAAACAACGAAAAAACTCAATTGTTCCATTCTTTCGACGAACAAAACTCAATCCAATGTAGTAGACTGGGCAGCAAGTTCATTGTGGAAGACAAATTTTATTTTACACTGGCCTAGATGTAGACAAAGTTTAATATTACACTTATTCAACACCGATCCATCAGTATGCTCAGCCAGAACTTCGTGTGACCTTACATGGTCCGTACTGCAATTTGTTTTGAGCCTTTTCAAGCAAGACACAAATTGCTGTGCAGAGATCTGTTCTAATTTGTTCGATTGCTTGTGTCATTTGGCGTATGATGCTGAACGCAAAATTGTAGAGGTTGACTATTATTTTGAAAACGTACGTGCCTCCGCCGAACTTAAGCATAAATTTCTACGATACTTTTTGTTAATTTTTCCAAAATATCCCCCCATGGCCAGTGATTCATATTGTTCATTTATAAATGCTCAACTACAGCACGTACTTGCTTCTAGATTCATACATGTAAATAAGCTTTCCATAAGTAACTCTCTAAACGGGCTAAAAGATCGTGATGAAGTTGCCATCATGCTACTTGGCCACATCCGAAGGGCTGTTCTAAACAAGCCCGACCTGTTTGAGGACAAAGCTGTTCATCGCGAGCTCAAGAGTCTATATCTGATGAACGAAAACGCCAAAGACCCTCAAGCATACCTACTGCATCTGCTCGGTGAGCTACAGGGACAAAACCGTATGGTAGATTTGTTGTTCAGAGATGCCGTATTTCCTCGCCAGTTGGAACTTTTTGACAACTGCCTCATAAAGGAATTTCTTCTTCAGTACGTCACCTACGTCCAACCAAGAAAATTACTGCTGTTGGTGCGACGCGGGCAGGTCCCGGTCGAAATCGTTTCCATCGTCAATGCGCTCGGTGGCTTGGACTTGAGCTTTGGCTTAGGTCTCATGCACCATTTGGAGAGAAGCAGCTCAGCCACGAGTGATGAAGTTTTCTCGGCGGCGCTATCAGCTCCAAAGGCTCGATTACAAGACTTCCTAGGGTGTTTGACTTTCCCAGCGATCGATAAACTCGCCCCCTCTTCAGCTGCTCACCTGACCTGTATACGAGTCAGAGTTACGTCAGAAATGGCTCTCAAAAAGCTGTTTTGTGTTCAAACAACGTTGCCTTCTCTCATGTGGTTTGAAACTGACTTTGATCTTCCTCATGAAAACGTGTTTAATGCAGAACTTCCCTGCGTTAAGACGCCACTTTGTGATTTTACATTCTTTAGCGTTAGCGAAGCTGAACTTTCTTCTCTAGTCACATTCATAATTAGAGTGAGAAAGAATTACTTATCGGGCTTGCACGTTCATGATTCAAGCTTGAATGCCAATTCTACAATAAGGTTAGTTGAAAAGTTAAAAGAAAACGACTTGGTACTATCGACTCCCGGCGAAGTTGTTGCTCAGTACAGGCGGTGGCGGTACGCAGAAGTGGCTGTTCTCGACACTCAAGAACTGATGGACGAAAAGAAGGTTCAGCCGCTGCTAGGCTACGATGATCGTCATCAATATAGTGACAATGAAATTCGCTCGTCCCAAGCGGCTACTGAGGCTGAAATTGCGAAGCTAAAGGATTTTCTCGAATTCGAAGATGGAGTAACCTACTTTCAGTACGGTTGTTCAAATGTGATCATCACTAAACATCCTGATGGACGAACAGAATCAAAAAGACTGATGTATGATAAAGGTTTCAGGATATAATACATTTAGCTTCGATTGCGATTTCAGAAAATCTGAGCACTAAACCTCAATGGGAGACAAATAGTAAATATCTCTGTGTATACTGTATACTGATT
>VOMN01034954.1:0-12492 GCA_014899125.1 Orchestia grillus
TTTATACTGCGAGTTGATGTCTATTTTAGTCTTCGGGACTTCTACCTTTCGTGTCCACTTTGTTTTTCCACTTTTAAGCCTTCACTAATTTTCAAAAAATTTTGTTGCAGAGTAAGTGGCGTGTCACCGAAATTTCTGTTCAGTGACGTTCAGAATTTTTTCCTGCGTACCCGTAAGCAGTACATGTTTAACAACTTCGCTGCGACACGATACGTGTGCTTTAAGCAATATTCTAGTTGTTCAGCTCGACTGCTAGTTAGCTATGTTTAATTGTTATCATCAAATCTTGCATATGCAAATCTTGCATATGTAAGCTTTCGTTGATTATGCATGGGCAACAAGTGTTTTCACTCTATCGAACCACTGCGATGAGAAAATAACAATTTAAATGCTAATTAACAAATCAATTACAATGACATGGAGTAACGAAACTAAATCGTATGTTAGCATCGAATGCATTAATTTTGAGCGATTTTTCACTGGAAAATCCATGACCAAAACAGTGACGCGTGTTTTCGTAAGCCGTGTTCCATTGTGATGTTAGCTGCATTTTAATTTCTTATTTGCCATCTCTAAAACAGCGGGCTGAAAATTTTATCAATAACTCGACTAGACGCATGAGGCGCGCATAAATTGTATATTTCTCTAAGCATCTTTCTCATCTCGGCCATCGATAACTTTACGTTACTTCTATTTACTACTTATTTACCACAATCATTCAAACACGTAAAATAATTTTCTAGAGAATCTACGGACTCAGTCGAAGACAATTTTTTTGGAAGCTGACCTTTCAGCAAAATATGCGCTTTCCGTCATCAGAGCAAATGCATTTCGAAAAATAGAATTGAAGTAGTTGCACACCGTATCATAAATGCCGAAAATAAATAAATAAATTATTCCGAGAATAGAGTTACTTAAAGTATAATTTTGGGAACAAAGACGGATGAGCTCAGGCGAAATGTTTATTAACTGGAGGCAAAATGTACGGTGACTCATCAATGTTTCTGTTAATAACCTTCTTTTATTGCTTTACAGAATGCAATAAAGCTATGAACCGGCACATTACCCGCACAAATTAACAGGTAATTCAACTGCTAAATAATCCTAATCGAGGCATTCATTTTCGTTTATTTTTTGGTGTTTATGATACGGTGTGCATATATTTCAATAAAGTTTTTTCGAAATACATTTCTCCGATGACGGCATGAGCATATTTTGCCGACATCTCAGCCTCCAAAAATTTGTTTTTGACTGAGTCCTTTGAAATTCTCCACATTGTAATCACTATGACGCCCAATATTTTCCGAAATTACTAAAATAATTATTTAAAACTGTAACACGTAGACGGTATGATGCGAGTGAATTGTGAGTGGAATATATAAATTTTTATCTTAATGTACAACAAAAGTTATAATTAAGTAGACATGGTTGTCTCTCAGTAACTTTAATTCATCACTGCAAACGAAAATTAATGTTCACTTCCTCCCCAGAAGCGAACATAAATGCAAAATAAAAATGACTGGTCAGCACGCAGAATGAACAAGATCTCTTTCAGCAGCAAATAAGTTTAACTCCCTTACCAAAGAATATGATAAAAAGCTGCCCCATCTAGGGATATGACTCACCATGTGATAGGTATAATAGAGTTCCATCATAATGGGAATTAATTGAAGGCTGCTTCATCTGGGAGTGTGATAAAAAGTTCTCTCACCTTAGGGAAGCCCCAAGCGTATCCCCCGGGGAAGAAGTTTTCGGCCGCTATGTGCATGTCCGTCTTGCCTCCTCTGTAGGGGAGCACGCAATTTACTTGAACACAACGAAAAGGGAACATAATCAGCTCCATGGTATCATGACACTGAAATCTTGCGAGTGTAAAGCAGAGCAAAATAAATTTCAATGCTCAATAATTAAATGATATAATATGACGATTGCTTAATTAGGTCTATATAATCTTCTGGCAATGGAATTTAAAAAAATTACATTTAGAATGCGAGGCTATTTTTATTCTGATATCGTCTTTCATACAGAATATCAATCATCACAAATCTTTTATTTGTTAAAAAAATCTGATGCAGTCATGTTAGGTTTGATAAGATTTTCCCGTTATGCAAAACTCAAGGTCTTTGTTGAATGGTCCTCAATGGAACCTGTTAAAGGGGCCCCTCGAAAAGACCCACTACAGGGCTCGCTAAGTCTTGTGCCTCGGAAACATAACTCGAGGCAAAATAAATAACTATGACTTGAATATGTACCCACTGGTAAGTGCATTTTTATAGTAGAGAGTTTTTTCGATGAAATAAAACTGAAGAGAAAACATTACGTTTATGTTCATCCTGCACCTAACAGCGCGTAGACCATCTTCACCCAGCGCGTACGCTCAGAAAACTTTGTGTCGGTAGAGTGAAATTCGAAAGCATTAGTGAACGTTCTAATGGCACAAATTTGCATACACCCAAACGATATGCAAAATTGTGTGAGGGTGCTGCCTAATGAAGAAAATAATGCTATGTAATCACGAAGAAAAATTGGTACGGCAATTTTAACTTTCTCAAAAATCTTTGATAGACTGGAATCATGATTGTCAATGATTGCGAGGGATTCATAGTTGGAACAAAGCCACTTAGCTCTTTGGCGTAGCTTTTCTTGTAATCATTCAAGTGCACAAATTTTTTCTCGACTCGTAATCCAACTCTCAGTATCTCAAGAGAAGACTTTGTTAATGCATGATAATGCCACTATATTTTCAAAGAATACAACTACACGTTATTTACCTCATTGGACTTTGAAAGTAACAACTTCATGATGTGGACTCTGTTCAATACAGACTTTTAGGTCAAATAATAATTTACGGAAAGTGATAGCACGAGAAATTTTTGCAAATGGATCACGATTTACATCAAAGACGGTTGTATGAGAAGTTATCAAAGTTGCTCTGAAACCGGTTCTTCTTGCCACATTTAAAAAGTTGACAGATTCATCGATCAAACTGTTCGTTCGAGACACCGAACAGAACGAACATTGCTTCAATAGACATCATTTATGTATGATCTTAGAATAGAAAATGTAATACTTTTCAATACCGTTTGTTATATGCATTAATATTTATCACTGCATGTGACTCGCCTCCTGTTTTTATTCACGTGAGAAATACGTAAAACTGATATCATGCATTACTACAGCATTAGTATATTGGTATAATTTAAAAAAATATTTGACTTCATATTATTAGTTAATAGAAGCAAAAGACAAAATTTTACAAACTGTTTCCTTGGGTTGGCGGCAAATAATATATTTGCCTAAATGTATCTGAAATCATTATTATGTGAACATATTTTATAGAAATATTAGACTAAGCCTTACGAGCGGGTTTTGCTGATGGCTGAAAACAATCAGCTCTCAAGCCGTTACGATTGACACTCCTTCATTAAATGTATCACTGTAGACAATATGTACACGAGGAAATTTTCGCACACAGTTTTTGTCCCTATTTATGCAACAATAACTGCGTACCCCAGTCACTGGAGCCAACAGTAACCACAGTGTACCTGCTGGTCAGTCAGTGTTGCAAATTTGCAAATGACGTAACGATTCAGGGATTTTTTTTCTGCTTGATTTCAAGTATAGTACTCAATGAACACAACATACCCACTGGCTTGTTTCTTTAAAGATACACTTCGCCCGTTGTTCAGTGTACTGAACAGATAGTCTACCCACCGGTCAGTGTAGTCAGTAGACACGATGCTTTCCAAGTTGGACCGAAAGTAGATGTAGGCGTAGTGGCCCTCAGCCACACGACGCATGGACTCCTTAGATGAGTGGAAGGACATCTTCTGAAAGAGCTTTTGGTAGAGCTCTAGTTGAGATGTGGAGAACAGTTGGTATTCCGAACCCTGAAATGAAATACAAGTTGAGATTCTAACTTCATTGAGCTAAAAGTTTCAGCGTCCTGAAGCCAGAGTTCAGCCTCTTTGGTTCTAGTCTTCTCCACCTGAGTCAAAATTGGTGAGGCTCATTCATTACGACCGTGAATATTAATGGCTCTAACGGTCTTGGCTTACAATTTAAGTATGACTCACGAGTAAGTAGTGGATTCGTTTTAGTCGTAATTCTGCCGAAAACATAATTCTGCAAGGCCTTTGATAATTTTGTAAATATTTATCTTCTATCATCGATACATTTGAATAACGTAGTAGAACTAGAAAGATTATTCGAAACATTTGTACGATTATGTATAAATTCTGGAAAAACATACCTGGAAGAGAATGCTTAAAATTTTGGAATTATGACAAGTGGAAAAATAATTACTAGTCAAAGGTAGGGAAAATTTATGAAATATTTTTGCGTAATTTTTTGAAAAACGTAAGCATTAGGAATACTTTCTGTTTACTTACAGAATATTAGGTCAAATAATGTACACAATTTGTAAAGTGGGGAAAGTTATTTATGAAACATTCACAGCTATGCGCTGACAACAAAAAATGAATACTAATCGTAAAAAAATGACAGTATCGCTAAAATTGCAAGGTTCATAAAAAAAATCCCGGAAAGACCTATGACCGTGTGGGTGAGAGGTAGCTGAGGCACGATATGCACTGGCAATTTGAACAATTTATAACTGCGGGAGTAACATGAGTTGGTTAATTGCAGACCGGGATTTCTTGTACAATTTCAACGGACATCTTTAACTACAGCAACTTTTGGGTCCAAATAATAACTATGACTCCTAGGGCATTCCATAGAAACACTATTCTAAGCGTACACATATACAGTAGGTATAATCTAATGCACTATCCTTGACGTTTGCTGGACTGACTAAATGAAAATTTATTGAAGTGATAATTCCTGAATAATTTTCAAGCATTTCACAATGTCGATTCTATAAAAAGCTGTTCGTTCTATAATATACTTGAATTTATAATATGTTCTCACACAACGTGAGTAGTGGCATAATTGTTTGTTAGGATAGCACTGTCCTGTAAATAATTATTGACACTGATATCCTGATAAGATATTGGATTTCAGATACGCTTTGAACGCTTGGAGTGAGCTTTCCTCATGAATAGTAGAAATAAATAAGTTTCAACCATTGATACCATTGTAGTGAAAACTAAATTGAGGTCTAGTTTTAGAATAGTGAGGATAAATAATTCACTTTTATTTTTGCCTAAATATTTATTATTACCTATTTGAATAGATACTAATTGCTTCAGGTCTTTCATCACCTTCATTAGTTAAAGTTTTATGCATGAAAGAAGCAACGGAACATCGAAAAACAAGAGAAAGTTTAAATATTTTAAAGTATTTGTATGAATCATTTGCACTAGCATTGTAAGCACTCTGGGCACGATATTGGTCACCTGTTGTTTTCTAAAATTTAATTATTTACTATGTTCATCAATCGGTTTGCAAAGCTGTGATCGAATTTTGGGTTGTATGCAAGTACTCAACAGACATTAGTCGTTATTCAGATCTGACAAAGTATAAACGTGTTTCTTAGTCGCTGCACAACCATGGAACATAAATAAGACGCACAAAAATTCAAAATGAGGCTGTTGCATTTTGTAAGGCTGGGGGCACTCAGTGAAGGAAGAAGCGGAGTTTACTAGTGTTCCAAGCCACACTGTTATGAGGGTCTACCAAGATTGGAAACGATCAGGTGCGTAAGCTAATTCAAGGCAAAATTGTGGTCGGAAAAAATTGTAACCAATAGGGACTACCTTCATGTGTCCAGAAGTGTTGATTGGAATCACTTTGCATCAAAGATGGAACTATTGCGAAACGTCAATGATGGGCCTTCTCCAGCTGTTTATGAATGAAATTTTGGTAGGGAACTCCATGTAATGGCCATATGGAGCAGAATGGCTCGTCAATGGCCGATGCTGACTGTTGCCCATAAGATCCCACGTTTGAACTTTACCAAAGCACACACACATTGGACTGAAGAGGAGGGGTGATGTGTCATGTGGTCAAATGTAAACTAATACCGGAAAAAATCACACTAGATCATTCATAAACTATTTTCCGTCTATTGAGATATTAAATGATTACTTTCCACTGTAGAACAAAATTCGTTTATCCACGTTCAAATTAGGCCAGATATGAACGTTGAAATCAAATAGCACAAAGAATCATTTCGCAATCCTTAAGACAAGAAAAAGTTTGTCATTCGGAACTGAAATAAAATCACCACAAATGAAGAGTATTAGTTAAAAATGGTGGCTCACCACTGATAATGTTTTGTGTAAAATCCATGGTGACATCATCCACTGAAACATTTAAAAGGAGAATAAGCTCGCCAAATGCCAGTTAAATCATTATACGAGTTGATCTTGACTGATGTCTAGATAAGCTCTTTATTCTTTAGCTGATATTTCTCTACGGTTATTTGTCACACTGTGTCAGTGTCATAGAACTTTTCGTTAATAGACAGAACGAAAACCAATTTCTGACGACAGCACACCATGTCTGGCCTCCTTTACTAAGCAGAGTCCATATCTCACGAAGTCAAACGTACTTGTAGAGAGTGTTGTCACGTCCAAAAAGTCTTATGGATATGACCGTACTACTTTCCCATCCTATTGAGCAATCACTAAAATTTCGTTGTTTGTAGGCAGATGCCTCTGTGATTATTCTACTCGTCAGATGAGTCATGAACAGCAGAAATGGTATTACTGCGGGAGTAAGCCCAGAGTGTGTTATGGTACCACGGAACAAAATCACAGATTGAACTTCAACGCACGTTCAGAAACGAGAATCGACGAGAACTAGCTAACGTTGAAAGTATTAAAGACTGATTTATAAAGTTTACAGATACAGGAAGCGCTGCTGACTGCAGGAGAAGCGATAAACGCAACGCAGTGTGAGGGCTGCGTCCGTTGAAGCTGTGCGCGACCCCTTCCACGTACTCCGGGAATCAAAGAGAGCATATGTTGGAATTCATTAGTAATGTGAAAAACTATAGCCACAGTTGTTGATATTGGAGAACACCTGTTACATCTGTCTAATATAGTTTGCGTTTAATAAAAGTATGAAACAGGAAAATACATTTCAGAAACCCTGCACTATCCCGAGCGTCTGTCTGGTAGTCTCCATCACTACAATTAAGTATCACCACCAAATATCACCATCACAAGTCTTGCACTATTGCCGGGAGAAAGAAAAAACTGTGAGGAAGAGTAACAGTCTCGCTATCAGTTATCAGTTTTTATGCGAACATATTTAAACGTACATTTGATCACATGAAATTGGGTATTTTACCACCGTACGATCTTATGGTTTGGCAGGCTCTCAATTACATTATCAGCAATATTAAAATCGCAACATTAACTTTTCTTGTGTAGTATTATAGGCTCATCGGACAAAAATTGCCACCTCCAACCACTGTGGAGTAGGACATTCATGAGCCTTAATAATGGACACTATTCTGCGAAGCTTTAGGTTTACAGTGTCTTAATGAACACCAGATCGATTTTAAATCACTTTTGTATCAACTGATCTCGTTATGCAGCCTCAGAGCGAAGACGATTTTCTCTAGGTATATCTTGTCGTTCAAGGTGGGGTCCAACAAATTTTTTATTCGGTTGATGTCTGGGGACTTAGTTTGCCAACTTAAATGCCAGAAATATCCAGAATTATACTAATTAATGACAGATCTAGGCCGATGCACCCGCCACTTGTCATCCTGAAATATTGGCAAAGCCACATCCCTTTCTTTAACCAGATATTGGGCAAATGACAAAACTTGGTTATTTCGCATGGCGACGTAGCCACGCTGGTTTAGTTTGACGGATACCTCAGCTAAAGGGCCTACTTCTGTGTAGTTTAAACATCCCCAGAGCATGACGGATTCTTCTTACCCTTGTATCGCCCTTTGTACACTGCCTACGTTGAAGACTTAATGATACCGATGAACACAACGGCAAGAATCATTGTTATACACACAGAATTGGGATTCATCTTAACGCATGACACTTTTTCATACTCTACAGTCTAATGTGCGTGAGCTTTGGTCTGGTTTAAACGAGTGGTCTTGTGGCTAGAAGTTAATATCGGCCGTTTACCAGTCACTATGCTCCATATATCCAATGCATGGACTCACCTACGAATAGTTCGTTCAGAAACAGCAAGAGATGTGCTATCATTGACGTTTCACAGTTGTTCCATCATTGATGTAAAATATTTCGGTCATAAAATGGGAAAAATGGGTAAGGTTTCTATTGGTTAGAAATTTCTCCCGAATACAATTTTGCCTTGAATTGCCGTATGTACCGGATTGTTTTCATTGTTGGTAAACCTGCTCACCAGTGCGGCATATAACACCTGGGAAATCCGCCACTTCTTTCACTTAGTACTCCTTAGCTCAGCCAAATGCAATGATCTTTTTTTCACCATTCCGAAACTCTTGCATTCGTCCCATTTTCCTGGACCAACTAAGAAATAAGTCTATACTTTGTTAGCTTTGAATGAAGACTGTCAGCTCAGTACCGGCATATAACTTGAACTTCGGGGACAGTTTTGAAAACTGATTGATTAAAGCAATAAACAACTGGAGCTCGAAAAACACTACGTGACTAATTCCTCGTCTGGGGAGCTTACACTGACGCTACTTGCGAACGAGGTATTGCCATAGTATACTTTATTGATAAATAAAGTTATTTGACTTATCATGGAAGCGTCGCATAAATTGATTTTTAACTTTCTCCGTCTCCATGGTATTTTAGAATGATTTAGAAAGCCAGAGAATATCCGAAGCAGTATTTGTGCGAACAAAATTTGAATCTGTTCCAGCACAGACGATACTTTCCGGTAGCTTGTTTGAGATTTAAAATTATCAGAAGTTAAGGCCCGTAGAAAGTTTTCTATACGAGTTCCTGAAAAAAGTTTCTTGTTCATACGTAGTCCTACACGTAAACTACACGTAGTCTGACTAGTGCTTGATAGAAGAGCAATGTTATGTCAATAAACTTACAGTCATAACAAAGTCTCTTGCTTTTAAACGAAGAATTCTAATCACATTCCAAACGTTTTATTCTTGCTTGTCGTGCTTGAAGTTCTTATAGATGAGGACGCCAAATCATTTTGTCCTTCTACTGCTCTACTAGGTTTGTCGTGCAATGGATATTGGAAATATCAAATAGCATTCCAAATCTCAAAATTTATTTGTCAGGTTTCGTCCATTAGTGTAGTCAGTTAAGGTCTATTTGAATGGTTAACATGGTGATTGCGTCATATCACTTCTAGAAAAATAGAACGGGTAATGGTGCTGCTTACGAAATGGATTCCTAAGCGGTATTATAATTGTTTTGATGCTAATTTTCTATCACAAATCTTCTACGTATAGAAGAAAACGCTTAGATATCCGAAGAGTCTTCACACGTCCTGACTTGGATCAAACTCGTGTGAATAACGAAGCCTACCCTTCAACCTCACCTTAATCACCAACGTTATATTGTGCAGTTCTTCACGATGATAACCCATAAAAACTCAGCAGCTTACGCAATGTTTTAAAATTCGCATTTATTAGGTATGATAACATAGTTAGGCTGATCTATAACAGCTGATAGGATGATATAACGAACTGAGGAGTAGGCTGTTCAAATGTACGGAGAGCGGTATTCAATCTTGCCTTTTTGAAAGAGCTGCAAAAAATAAACGGACACATATTCCGAAATTTTATTGTTGCCATTGTATTCTACGTTAAAAAGCCTTTAAGAAACATTAACACATTGGTCACTATTTAGAAATAACACCGATAAGAAGGCGTCCTTCCTGATTAAGGTATTCTCGCAGGCGATCAACCGTACGCGGCCTTCCTGCGTATACTTTACTCATTAGACCCCTACACAAGACAAAATCCCATGCTGTGAGATTGGGGAAGAACGAAGAGGTTAAAAAATCGCTTCGGGATTTCACCGGGAATCAACGGGAGTCATAGTCCCGCATTTTTGTGAGAATGAAAGAAAGCAATCTGTTAAGGTAAATGCTGAGCGCTATTCTAAAATGCTAATGTCATTCTTCATTCTTAGGCTTGTCAACATGCAGTGAATGATGAAACCTTGTTTCGCCAAGATGAAACCACAAACCACCCAGTCTACATGAGCATGAATGTTCTCAACGATGTTTTTCCGAACAGGGTGATTTCCTGGAATAAACCGATTACTTGGCCTCATCGTTCATCCGACCTCACGGAGTGTGATTTTTTGCTCGTGGGGGTACCTAGAGAGTAAAATGTTCGAAGAAAGTACGGTTGATGAACTCAAGCTAAGAATCCGGCAAGAAATTGAGAGAATTCCTCAACGTGGGCTTCGTCATGCGATGGACAACTTCGCAAATTGCCTGCGGTATTGCCTTTTAATCAAGAAAGACGCCGTCTGGCCGATGTTATTTTGAAACTGTAACCAATATGTTTAATTTTTTTTAAATGCTTCTTAACGTTGTATAGTTCAGTATCAATAAAATTTTGCTATACGGGTCCGTTCATTTTTTCCAGCTATTATAAAAATACAGGATTGACTGTCACGACCTATATAAGATTGTTTAATTGTAAAATCTGACAACCCTCAACGTTACACATTCAAGCAACTGGGGTGAAAACGGGCTTTCTTTAGCAACACGGGCCGCATCGGGGTGAATAAGCCACTGCCCGAACGTAGAGACGACAATTCCAACCCGTCAATTCACTCTATCACACACTCACGGTCGAGGATTTCTGATTTTGTATCTCCACTGCAAGAGTTGTCCTTCGCCGATATCAGGCACCTTCTATTCGTGCTAGTGACTGTGTCAGTGACGATCACGTTTTCCGGTTTACGCAAGGCTATAAATTATTAAGCTCATAGAGCATTAATTACACTGGGGCACACACTTTTTGTCGCGTTAGGTTTGACACTTATTTTTAAGTAATTTTTGGGTGCTGAATCTAAAACTGGTCTCTGTTTTTCTCTATCACGTCAAGTTTAAGAACTATAGAATTTGCGTTTTCTTGAAAAATATGAAAAATACCGTACATAACAGTAACAGTGCTAGTTTATATTAAAGTTGCAAACATCAAAATACAATGAAAAAAGGAAAAAATAAGCATGAATAGAATGTTTATTTAACATTATTATGTTTTTACAAATGATACGGCTATAATTGTGAAGGTTAAGGTAAAAATTTACGTTTATAGCTTTTCCTGAAGTGTTCAATTTGAGGACTATCGTGTTTGATGCTCTAGCAATAGTCAGCGTTTGTGACAGCGTTTGTGATATTGCTATAACTCAATGACCCTTTTTGCATCTCCATATTCTTCACGAAGACAGACCGAATGCACAATAGGGACTGCCCTTAACAAACTGCCATTGTGTAGAAGAACACATTTCGAGCTGTAAATAAACCAGGAATGTTATGGCAAAGCACAAAACCGCTGTCACTTCGAAAGTACTGCGGAAATGTACTTTTTCTGGTTCGAAAATATGATGCTTTCACTCCTTGTTGATTTTTCCCGTTCAGTTGTGATGCTAGTATTTGTGAAGCTTTTTTTGATAGGCCCAAATCACGTGCTAAATCATAAAACTCGTACCCATCAAAACCGCTATGAACTGAATCCTCGTGAATGTCAAAATCTGCATCATTGCTGTCACTGGGTTCTTCAACATCAATCAGAACTTCTAGAGGAGGTAGTTCGAAAACTGACACTGGAATTACCTGAATGACGGATTGGTCTTATTGCTGACGGTAGATTATGATGTTCTATTTCACTTTCATTTTTCTTGTTAGAATCGGATGTCTTCACTAATCAAAAGTAACAGTCCGTGGAATGATCTATTTGCTCTTGCCAAACCTTGGGGATACTAAATGCTAACTTTTCACGTGCTCCTTTGGTCCATATCCGTAAATTCTCGATATACTGCTGGCACACTTTGTGAGAGGCCCATAGCGTCTCTTAATCACCGAGTTTTACTTTAAAATATGCGAAATAGGCTTGTTTTACAAATACGCTGATGTTAGCCCTCTAACTTGGAATGGTGAAACAACCACATATATAACAGAAGGAATCAGGGTTGTTTAGGTATTTACGACGAAACGTAGCAGGAGCAGACATGATTTGAAACAAAAGAGCTGCACACACTTCTCACCGCACTGCCTCAATTCTGACTGCACAAACAAGTTGCCACGTAGTACTAGATGATTCGAATCGTAATTAGCTGGCTAGTTTTACAACAGCTAACCAATGGAATTTTGCTTATCTGGAAGGTAAAGTGTGGAGAAAAAACTTGACGTGAAAGGAAGAAACTGACTACAGATTTGGAATCAGCATGCCAATTCTAGTTTTATTAAGCTCAAAAATCTAACTCAATAGAAATTTTGTTCCAAATTGTTTCATAGTTTTATTAATTTTTATTTATTAAAGCCCCCGCACCTACAGCCAAATCGTTAAAAACGCAATTTTTATTGCTTTAAAAATTTAAAAAAACATATTTTATTGCGGAAATTAAAAACAAGGATCTGGCA
>VOMN01034956.1:0-25245 GCA_014899125.1 Orchestia grillus
ACCGGTTGTGGACTCACAGACCGGTTGTGGACTCACAGACCGGTTGTGAACTCACAAACCGGTTGCGGACTCACAGACCGGTTGCGTCTTCACCCCTAACAACAATTCCAAAATCACCCGTGACTGCTTCACGATTTCAGGGTTTGTGTTTCATCGACATTCGTGTTTTAGAGTCCTTGTGTGTTTGAAAAAGTTACCCAGCTCTCAATGACACATATAGTTTGTTCTTATTAACTTCTGATGAATCGATAAGATCTACTTGAATTCATGTAAATATGTGTTTATGTATTTTAATTCACATAAATAATTTTTAGCTGATGGCGGGATTCATCTTGAAACGTTCTAATTATTACTCAGAATTTTATCCGTCACATTTAGTTTCATATTCACATGTTAATTTTATGCTCATCACCTGTTAGTTTCATGTTCATCACATGTTAATTTTATGCTCATCAGATGTTGATTTCATGCTCATGACGTGTTAATTTCATGCTCATTACATGTCATTACGCGAAAACATCTCACGGAGGTCTTAACTTTGAACATAGTCAACTTCAGTAGACAATTCTGAAACTATCTTCACCCTTAAAGGGCTGACCTATTCTTCAAACGAAAGAAATGTCGCGTAAAAAGAAGTACAGATTTTATGCTCTTGTGCACACATTCACCTTCTGGTAGGGTTTTATGCGAAAACAAAAATTTAAGACTTAACCATTTTTTTCCTAAAATCTTCAGGAACGTCAAGGGTCCTTGGAGGTTTCAGGAAATTCAACATGGTAGCACTAAAAAATCTTACACACAGCAAAAGTGCAATTTGCATCTCGCATTGAGTGCGACAGCGCGAGTGTAAGACAGTATCAGGCTAACGGAAGTTCAATGAAGCAGATAAGAAGATAACGCCTCCTGAAACCGCGACAGAGTCCCCAAAATAGGTACAACGGCGGAAGCATGAGTGTTCCCTTGGAAATGCGTTACTCATCAAAGTTATCTTGTGACTCTCGTGCATTACTACGTACAAGTGTATATCTACCTTACGTAGGGACCGAGCACTTGGCGTTACGGAAGCGCGGATCCGATTGTTCATACGTGAGAATTGGGTCCAGGCTCACTGATTAATCAATTGCGTCGTTCGTGTAACACGGGGAATCGCAGAAATGCAGTGGTACACGCCGGTGCATTGCTGTGTGTGTCCAGTTTTATGTTTGTTTGCAGTGGAATTAAAAGAATTCTCCTATCGCAGTTTCTAACAACTAACGGTGCTGTGTTTTTCTCGGCGCTGATTTACTGGTAATCTTTTTTCAGTGGATGTTACTTCAACTGCAGCATTTTAGCTCGTCGGTATCAAACAGCACACAACCTTCTCGTGATACGAAGGCCCACAAACAATCTCACTTCCTTCTCTTCCCAGTCAGAGACGATGTAAAAAATAGTGAACTGTTGATCTAACGCTGCCTCGTCATTAGGCTTAAATCACTCGTCGATCATAAAGATCTCGTCTCCTAGTCCTAGTCTGTGCTCCACTCTGATAATTTTATTTATCGTGTCAGATCGTGGAGTGGACGCGCAGTACCACAAATCTGCTTCAAGTGAAAATGAGTGCTTAAATGCTATGAAGTGACAGAGTTAGATTCTCAAAAGAGAGGTATGTTCTCTAGCCTTGTATTCAAGGTGAAATGCGTTACTCTATGTGAAGGTTCAGGTGCTCGATTACATTTTCATCATTTGCTAGGGAGTTATATCCTCATAGGCTATTAACTCTTTTATCCTGTTTAGCGTTTTACATTTCAGATAAGATGTCTGTACGAGTGTAGTCCGAAGTTGTAAAGAGGATCCTTGTGCTAGTTATTTACCTCACTTGATGAACGACACTGCATACAAAGTAATTTGAGTTACTTCTCGCGTTACCGTTATTGCTCTCGGGCATCATTTGAATAAATCCATAGAGAATATCCTACACGTCTTACGTTACATGCTCCACGCACCCTCTAATCATGAAACGCTCAATAGAGACTCAATAGAGTTACGGAGTACGATCACGGGAACTTATGTATATCTCCAAAATTTTACACCTCGACCCGAATGCGCTGTATCTGTATGTGTGTGTGGTTATTGGGTTGTGTGTGACGGACGACTACACAATGATCCAGGTTATATACAAGGTCCAATCAAATATAAGATTCTATGACGGACGACTACACAATGATCCAGGTTTTAAGTACGATTAAAAATTATGGTAAACTCAGTCAGGGATTTGTAAACATCGTAAGGTTGAGAATGTCTATCAAAAGAAATAAAAAGGAAGTTGATTCCTTTCATTCCTCTGCGTAGTGCTCAAATGATATTTCAGAATTTGACATGAATGATGTTAAATTTTTTATGCTCCGTTTTTATTTCGAGACAGGACAAGAATTAACTTGTGAAGAATCAACTACCAAAATTTCAGCAAAATAACTTGCAAAATAAACATTACTCATAGTTCAGGCGTTATTTCTACAACTTGCGAAACCTAGTTTAAGGCAAACAAGGACTTCCAGAGACTTCAGGCGAAACCCAGTTTAAGGCAAACCAAGGACTTCCAGAGACTTCAGGCAAAACCTAGTTTAAGGCAAAACACGGACTTCCAGAGACTTCAGGCGAAACTTAGTTTAAAATTCTTTCAATGTAAATTTGCTGTATAATGACAATATAATTTCATTTTTCATTTGAAAAACACTTTGAAAACAAATTCCGATGTATTCTCGATGACACGAAAAAAAATGAAACTATTTACTGCCCCAAATGTGGAATTCGGTACACACAAACGAATTACTTTACAATTGCTTTGTGTTTGTTCAAACAAAAATGCAGCCTTCCGAAGGAAATATTATCCTACTTTTATTGTTCATTTTGAACGTGCTTTATATATGCATCACATGAAAAATGTTCCTCAAGCAGGAAGTGATTTTGGCTGTACGCAATCATCCTTACATCCTACCGGCCATCCCAGTCTGACTGCGCACCGTGATGGTGGCACCAACTCCAGCGAAACGTTAGACTGGAAAGTTACAGTGCCTAGTAACTGTCGTCCTGGCTATCTGCTTCCCTGACCACGGAAGAAAAGAATGGTTTCTCGATTTCCAATGTCATTTGGTCACGAGATTTGGTAATGACGTTTGAGACGAGATTAGATCGATAGCAGTGACGTTTCTATGAAAAAATATACCAAACTATTATATTACATAATCGATACTTCCGAGTCGTAAACAGATCCAATCCAAATTAAATTTTTACAATGTTGGTAAAAAACAATTGTTATAGAATTTATTTTTTTAAATTTCAAAGATGAGGAATGATCATCGTCTAATACGATTCTAGTAAAACATTTACTTAAAATTGAAAAAATCTACCAACTATTATATTACATAATCGATGCTTCCGAGTCGTAAACAGATCCAATCCAAATTAATTTTTTACAATATTGGTTCAAAACAATTGTTATAGAATTTATTTTATTTAAATTTCAACGATGTGGAATGAACATCGTCTAATACGATTCTAGTTAAACATTTGCTTAAAATACTTCTAAAGAGATCCAACGGCTGTGAATTATTCTTTTTCAGAGAGATGAATGATAAATTTCGTCAATATTCCGAAAAATAATCAATATTCCATTTCAGGGAAATAAATCTCACTCGACCATTCGCACATCAGTGACGGATATTCACAAGCTGTATACAGTACTCTATACTTCAAATGACAATATATGTATAATTTTTACTACAATATATTCATACTTAAGTATATACGACAATACGTTTATATTTATGTAAGTATGATAATATATATACTGACAATACTCATACATCGTCGTTTGAAGAAGCTAGCAAAATCGGCCCTTTCAATGAGCAAAATTTAAACTAATCAAATTTGGCAACTATGCATCAGAGCGCCTGGCTATGGCTATTTTTTTACGCCTTAAAAATTGTAATTTTTTGCGTGACATTGCAATTTGTATTATATTTTAGCCAGCAGGACTTTATTTTACTGCACTGGGTCGTTTTAATAATTTAGATGCTCTTTTGAATCAGTATCGCTTGCAACATTTTTATGCTTAAATTACCGGAATATATGGAATAAAAGTGTATTTCATTGTATTCAGTATTAAGTTAAAAAATATAAAATTAGGCTCCATAGTAGAAGTCCACCTTTTTGAGAGCAAATCTGCATTACCCTTTAGGTTGAAACTGTAGTAGCAGCAACACCTATAACTTATTACTCGCTCTATTTGAGATGCTGGAAATTGAACAAAATTTTTATTTTGCTCAATGATTGGTAAAGATAAGCAAGCATCTGGTATAACAGAGACCAATGTATCGAATAAATGTCATTAATAATGTATGGGGTTGATCGAAAATTCATTTGGAATTTATATTTTAACTTTGTGGACAGTGCATCTTTATAGGAGTATTTATTTCTCTACAATTTTATACTTCAACTTGTGGACACTCTCCATCTCACGGTAAAACAAAAAATTCAAATCACTGATTTTTTAAACTCCGATGGATGTACCCTTACCTGATCCAAATTATGCTATGCGGTAACCTATACTCATTGGCATGCAATTTTTCACTCCTTATTTGAAAACTTCAGTAAGTTTAGCACTTTTGACGTTTGCGAGCTTCAGAGCAAATCTAGGCTATTCAAAAATCATGTAAATTTATAAACAAAGAGACATGAACCGACATTTAGGGAATAGCTCTGTGCAAAAAAGTTATACTTGAACGGGTAACACATAAACGATTCAAAAGGAACCTACTTGTTCGCCATCGGGATGATGGACCAGTCGACATCGTCGAGAATTTTTGTGACGGCATCACTGATGCCAGCCCCTGTCTTCTGGACGCCTCTTACTCCCGACGCCCCCTGACCTCCTGAGGCGTCTTCGTGCCCGTTACAGTCGTCAGCGCCCCCTGACGGGGGGCACTCAGACGAGTGGCGGGTGATGCTGACACCGTTAACTACGAGGGCGTCGACATCCACGTCTCGACTGATCAGACCTGAGACGACTGAAGAGTCGCCCGAATGTGCGTTGGGAGAAGACAATGTCTGCATGCCTGGAGACGAGCATGGAAAACTCAGGGAGCAGCTGGCGATGCTGCATGGGATGCTGTTGGCGATGTTGTTCGCAATGCTGCTTTGAATGCTGCTCGGATTGGACGAAGTGGAAGTCAGGAGCGTGACCGATGTAGTGGGCATGCCTGATCCGACTTGGGAGGCTGTTGTAGAAGGGGAGACTTGATGTTCGCTACTTTCGGTGCTGCTGATGAAGGAATAGCAGGACTCGCTATTGTGAAGGCTCCTTTGGGGAAGGATGACACCTGACATTTCCGAGGATGTGGACATCATGGAAGGGTCTTCAGAAGAAGTCATGTCCAGGGCCTGCAAGTGAGAGCTGCTCCCGGAAGGAAAGACGGAACCAACGGTCACTTTGTCGGTTCCCAGGAAAGATCCTCTCAGCAAAGGATCCTCGTACTCTTGGGGGGAAGGTTTTTCATCTTTCTCTCGAATCGAAAGACTCGCTGTGTCATCCATATCGTATTTCAGTTCATACATTATCGGTGAAAGGCGCTCAGCTTTAACCCTGTTATTCATAACTGCACTGCTGAAGACTCACGATAGCTAAAGCCCTTCAACTATACTCATTCTTCACACCAACACTCAATATTCAAAAGAACTCATTCACAACGTTTTTCTCCTTGGGGCTGAACAGGGTCACGCGCACTTAAACAACGTTCACGACTATTGTCTTTACGGAGGTCACGGTTCACAGTACAGTTATTGTACGTAAGTGAGGCGTTGTATTGGAGATCACGATACAGCAGATACCCTCAGGCGATACTAGAGTTGGCGGCTTCAGACCCAGCTCATCAGTCCTGCCGTGTTTCTCAAACAACCTGTTCTTTGTGTAAGCGCCGCCCACTCTCCCCAAATGCCCGCCCACTCTCCTGATAAGCGACGCCGAGCCCACCTACTCGCCAGATAACGAGGGTTGACCACGCACGGTGCCACCACAAGCCACCAATGAGGTGACAGAACCACGAGTGCCACCTGGTGCCACCAATGGGCATCGGTGTCATGAGTGCCACCTGTTGCCACCAATAGGGAGGAATCCTTGCTTTTCATCTGCAATGGAGCAAATGAACATTTCTTATCTGGAAAACACGACTAACCAAGAGCTGTGAAACTTTCGCTAGGTTCCGTGGAGCAGTAACTCAGGGTTCCTACAATAGCTTAGAAACGATCTAACGTCGAGAACGACCATGGTGTTTGGCTCCCCTTATGCGGTATTTTTTTGCTGATAGAACAAATGAATCTAACGGGAAGACTTCAAAGATTAATTTGCTATAACTCCCATCAGTGAGCTTATCATTCATCATCCAAACGGATTATCCTTTCATTATTATTATACATTTTTCGAATTGAGTTACCCAAAGTAACACAATTGTAAGCAGACTCTGAGAGACGAACATTTACAAACGTTATGTACTGCGCTGTGTCCATATCTAAGAAAACTGCTGTGCTGTACCGTTGAAGTCTCACAAGACTCGGCAGAAATTTCGTCCTTTCCATGGCCATTTGGTAAAGTACCACAAAGTCCTTTGTGATTCATGCAGTACGGCTCATGATGGCAGTACAAGCCGTGTCCTGGCTTCTTTTGGACCCCACGTTGTACTTATCGTCACTGACGTGAAACCGTTTCAACGTTTAAAACATAGATATCTAAAGAAACTATGGCTTCATATTTTTTAGCGTTTGCCCGCTCTTCTTGCTGACATTTCGGAGGCTAAAAAACTTTCCCGACATCACAGTCTCGCATTCAGCTCACTTCAGGCCCGCTGCGCAGCCCTGAAGCGGGCACACTCCGGAGGTATTCTTTGACTCATTTATTCTACTCGCGTTTTCTAAGAATTACGTTTGCGATGCGTGTCTTAATTGAGCTCTTTCCATGTATACTCATGAGGCAGGTGCAATGCTCTATCCATATCGGTGTGTATGCAAATATTAGTTTTCTTTGTGATCACTCAACCGACTCATATTAAGTACGGGGTTCGATCCCGTGTGCTAACTGAACATTTTATCCGCACAAAATTAAGCCAGTACATTACGAATATAGAAAGTCTATGAAGTTTGTAGGTGATGATGAAAAACTTGAAGAAGAAAAGAACTTTAAAAGTTCTCCATCTTTTCTCAATTCACTCGTTTCCAAACATCAGTTTTCGCTTCAGCTTCTCGCGTCTGTAAGGAGAAAACGCGTGGGCATAAACTTAGTATTCTTCTCAATTTTTTGAGTGCTTTAAGCATGAAATTTAAGTAAAACTAAGAAGTATATTTCACTCCTGAGGCTTCTCACCTTTTCTCGGAATCTCACCTTCGAATTGATTAAGCTTCAAGAATATAATTTCCTGAACTTTGTGACGCTCGATCTTGGCTGGATCTGCTAAGCCCATTCCGAGGGAATCTGTCAAGTTTCATACTCGATCGTGCGAGCGAGTCCGTTTGTACGTTTTAAATTCAGAAAGCACACGCTAGGGAGTCCGTTTGAACGTCATAAATTCATAAAGCACACGTGAGCGAGTCCGTTTGTACGTCAGAAAGCACAAGTAATCAGGTCGAGTTCGGAAAATTCAGCACACAGCTCGAGCAGGGACATGCCGGCCTGCAGTGCGCGGGGTAACAAGCCATTGGACAGCATGCCACTCCCTCTCCCAGATCCCTAGTCAAGACGTAAATTTTAACTGCTGTGATAATATTGGATGTAGAGATCGTCTCTTCTCTGAAATTAATTATAGTGCCCGAATCTTGCATGGTTGTGTCTTTCTTTCACGGTGACTTACAAACTGAAATGTATTATCTTGTGCGTCTTTCACAATTACATGTTGATCGCTAAAATTCGATACTTTGACTCTCGTCTGCAATTCATTGCAAGAGAGCAAGAGACTCTGGAGCCGTTTCTCCTTCCTAATGAATTGGGCCTTTGGTGGTGGACGTTTGCGTTGGCACCACAAGACTGATATATACACTGTACGTATGCACGAGTTAGCTCATACGTATAGGTACGATAGTCGACTGAAATATACTCTGTATACTCGATGCCAATCGAATGTAATATGCTTTGTTTAGGTTCCAATCGACCTATCATATCTGTGATAGCTATCTTGGTACGAGTTAACCGATACATCTATGTAGGTACGAGTGGACCGATACATCTACGTCAGTACGAATCGACCAATACATCTACATCGATATGAGTCAACCGATGCATCTATGTAGGTACGAGTCGACCGATGCATCTATATAGGTACGAGTCGACCGATACATCTACGTCAACACGAGTCGACCGATACATCTACGTCAGTACGAGTCGACCGATGCATCTATGTAGGTACGATTTGCCGCCACATTTAAGTTACTCAAGTCCAGACTCTGCGGTGCAAACATGCCAGGACGTTGGAGTTGGACGTGCAGAGGAGATGTAGGGTAGACACACGGATTTTACGATCGGCCCCATTAGCCGACGAGAGCTTTGTTCAACAGCCTCCGATGCCTGCAAACCGTGTCTGAGTTTTGATAAATCACGTGCACGGCTTGACGCACTGAAGTCTCGAAGGCATATAATGATTTAAAAAATATTTGATGACGAAAAACGGTGTATGATGACGAGAACGCAAGCGGTTTCATTACTTAGCTATCATTTTGTTTCCTTGGTTAATCTCTGTGTTCAGTAATTTTCATAAGTTAAAATTTTTCGGATATTTGAGAGTGAATACCGAAATTCATAGCCCAGTTCCACTCTCGTAAAGTTTGTATGTATAAAAAAGTATCTTATTTTCTGAGTGAACTCTCTATATTTGTAAACCCTGTTGCCTCGCAACAGCCGCTCTCGCTCATGAATAGTCAATGAACAATCTTCTCACCTCATACTCATGATTACCACGCTATGTATTACTACTACTACAAACCCACCCTTCATTCATACAAAGCACCTGCTGTGCGTTGTGGGAACATCAGGGTAAAAACTTCGAAAAGTCTACGGATGTAGTGCGAAGAATTTTGTTACATGGTTGATGGGGACAAATATTATAATTAACATAGCAGTAGTAAACTAGGATTGCGCTTGTGTTAGATCTTTCATCACGTACTATCTTTTTAAAGGTCTTGCTATCTCGTAACGGTGAAATTAGGACCCGAGCTTTCACGCGTTTCAACATCGCGCTCATGCTCTAACACTGAATTTTATGAGGATTAACTTAAGATTTCGCAAATGAACGAAACATCAGACAAACAGTCGTCCAAATTGTACGCACTTGTGTGCATGCACTCTCACCCTAATTTCAACGAAACTAGGAAATATCGAAACCAAACTGGAATATTTCTAGCGTCCTACAGTACTGGCAGTGGTCGGTAAAAACTCAACTCAGACTGAGGGACTGAACCTAGGTACGATCTCGTGCGCAGGCCATCCAGCGAGCTCTATGGATTTGACTTTACATCCACGGTAAAATACAAGTCTTAATTTAACCCTTCAATACCAACTTATTTTACCAGCGATTTCAAGATGCAGTCTGCAAGAAGACTGCAGTACAACTCGTATTGCTAAAACTAAAGAAATTATATTAGCTTTGTTTCTGACGCTCTTTTTAAATGACGTTGGTCGTTAGAGAGTGTTTACTTAACGCTGATTTTCGTAAATTACCACACACTTATGGAAGTACGCCGACGTTAAAGTTAAGCGCGGCGTCTAAGCTTAAGATGGTAGCTAGCACACCGTCTCACCGTCATTCAGCATATCATTTCGATTTAAATGTCATCTTGACATAAAAAATTATAGGTTATCGATGTGGTTTCACTGTAAGTGACCGTAAGTGACGGAGTGTAGGTGACGTAAGTGACCGAAATTAACTGACTGCAAATGACGTAAGTGACGGAAAGTGTTGGACTGTAAGTGACGCAAGCGACTGTAAGTGACGTCATTGACCAAAAGTGACTCACGGTAAATCACGGACTGTAAGTGATGGGCTGCAAGTGACGGGCTGTAAGTGGCAGACCTCAAGTGACTGACTGTAAGTGACGGACTGTTATAGGTGACGGAACGTAAATGTCAGACTATAATAATTCATGAACTGTAATTAAGTGACATATTGTAACTGACAGACGGTAAATGACGCACTGTAAGTGACGGACTATAATAGTGACGGACTACAAGGGACGTACTGTAAGTGACGCAATTGTACCCCAAATGACGGACTGTAAATGACGGACTGCCAGCGACGGACCTCAAGTGACGGACTATGTGACAGACTGTAAGTGAGGAGCTGTAAGTGAGGAGCTGTAAATGAGGAGCTGTAAGTGAGGAGCTGTAAGTGAGGAGCTGTAAATGACGCACAGTGAGCGACGGGCTGTAAAATAAATTATAAACTGTACGCATGAGGAAAGTAAGGAAATTAATTTGTAATTCTTACTTACGTATCTGTTCGAAATATTGACGCCAATACGAGTATCTGCCGAGCGTTGACATTGAATGAAAGAATGCTATTTAACGGCATGTTATTTAGTTTACATGCGTATTTAGTTGTTAGGTTGTTTTTTTTCATTTTGCTGTGAAGGAAAGACAGTTCCTTGGTAAAATTAAATCCTTTGACTTTTATAAGAGACGTTCATGTTTTTGTCACATAAATTATCGGTTGCATTGAAAAACTTATCAGTTAGCGAAAACCTTATCTGCAAGCCTATAGTTAAAACAACGCATTAAAACAACGCTTTGAAGCAACGCAGCTAAAACAACGCATTCGCTTTGGTGTGGAATTAAACGACCGTTTAGTGATGCTGATTTTAAGCCCCAACTTCACTCAAATACTTAGCCCTGCACGCATCAAGGGTTGCATTTATCATAGAGCTCGAGCCACTCTACCAGACCCCAGCATCCTAATTTAACTTGATCACAGGAGCATCTATGTATGATAATTATCTCTAACTTTTTCCTCTTTTTAGGAATTTATATCAATCACTTTATAAAATAATCACAGGGGTGGCAAAAAAGTTAGATTTCGACCAATGCTTTTCTTGATTTCTTTTATGCTTAATCTGTTCAACGAAATATTTAGCTCCTTGGCGTGCTCTTTTGCGACGTCTTGCCTAAAATTCTTTTCAAAATGAGATGTTTCAGTGGAAATTATTAGCTTAATGTGACATTTTGAGAGGTCTTTTGTTTAATGAATATTTTACAGGAGTTCCTTCGATCAGTTAGATATTTTTCCACAGATTCTTTACTTAACGAGATATTTTACTGAAAATCTATTTAACCACTTATTTTTTTCGTTTTTTTTGCTTACTCTGCCGTTACAACAGAAATTCATTGCTCAATGAATGATGTATTTGCTATAAATTCATCCCTTATGCGATATTCCGCTACATGCTCTTCGTTCCATGGGATCAGCTTATAGAAACCTCATGCACAATGCATCTTCCGCTTGAAAGTACCTATTTGTTACTTGATCTTCTGTATCAGAGGCCAGGCCTCCTGCCAATAGTGCAATTTTCTGGCGCAGAGATCTTCAGATCTCACACTTTGTATGGGTGATCTTTCGAGTGCTTCTCGATGCTATAGAAAATATGGTAAATCTCATGTATGCGACGCTTGTCAATAATTAAAAAGCTGTTCGAATAATTAGTGTGAAATAGAGATATATTTTTTTAACATGGTATGCCATACCCAGGATATCTCACCGTGATATGACACTATATATCGAAATCATATTCACTGGATTCACACTGTACAAGGTGAATACATCCAAATACCTAAAATATCTCGACAGATCAGAATAACGCATATAACTAAACTAAACTCTACTATAAAGAAGTAAAGTTAAACTATGCTCTGAATTCGTAAGTATTTGCACTGCCTTTCTGTAGCTCTGTACCTTCTCTCTCTCCCTCTCTCTCTCACGCGCGATCCAAACACAGCTCTGCTGAAAGAATCCCTTCACTGTTGATTTGTTTTTAATATACAACCACATGGAGAAACTTAATCCTCACGGAATTCCGTAGCCATAGAAACGACGTAGTAACCAAAATGCGGGTGTGTTGGTGTGAGAAATCCGTCACCAGGAAATCTGTGTACACGTAGAATAAACAAAAGTCACGAGTAAATCTGTGTTCAAATGCAGTAAATCTATTTAAAAGGTAAGTTTATGTCACCGGTAAATCTGTGCTGCAAGTAAATCCCGATTGTAGCAAGGAGCATTAATTCTTATCACAGGTAAATCTACATCACTGGTAACCCTGCGTCACAGGAAATTTTTTACCCTAAGTAAATCTACATATTTTACAGGTAAACAAGTATCACCAGTAAATATCCAGCACAGGTAAATATATATCACAAGGAAATTTATATAACAGGTAATTTCATAAGACACGCAAATCAATACTAGAGGGAAATCTTCTCTTATATCTCACAAAAATGTACATCACATGAGCGATGCCGAGGCTTCGGCAAGACTGAAGCAGCTGCTAAGGCAGTCGTGGTTCCTGACGTACATACAAAGTCAGCTGATCAAATTTTCTCAAGTGTGGAGATTTTTCGGCCGAATGCAACGCGTACCCAAATTAGACACAAATTCTTTTTGTTGAGCATAGTGCATTTGGCGTAGTGTGGAAAGCTACCTGCAGCATTACACCTGTATGCAATACAACTACATTTCATTTGTTAGTAAAAACAAGCAACATTTGTGTGGCAGGAGACCCTTTGGATTTTGGGCGCTCAAGGGTTGCACGAATCATGGCCGGTGCAGCAGGGGACGTGTGCAGGCCATGACGCAGCAGGGGACGTGTGCAAGCCATGACGCAGCTATAGGGCCTGCGGTGGCGCAGCTGAGGGACGCAACGCGAGAGTGCCCCAGCACTCGCCTGCTTCACGCAACTGTTGCGTCGGCTGGTGCGTGTACAGGCGTCACCTCATGTGTGCAGTGCGTGTACAGGCGTCACCTCATGTGTGCAGTGCGTGTACAGGCATAGCGGTAGTGATACAGATGGTGACGAACAAAAATGGATACGAAAGTGATTTAGAATTTTGATGAATAGTAAGCGTTGGTGGACCACCTGTTGACCTGTAACGAATGCGGGTGATACATACATGTTGACATGTAGCGGGTGTTGGCGGCACCACCTGTTGACATGTAGCGGGTGTTGGTGGCACCATATGTTGACATGTAGCGGGTGTTGGTGGCACCACCTGTTGACATGTAGCGGGTTTTGGTGGCACCACATATTGACATGCAGCAAATATCAGTAACAAAGAATATTAACTTGAATGTAGCGATGATTGTTGTTAATTCTTTGATGTTTAATTTGTTAGCATATTGGATTTAAATTCTTTTAATTTACACACAACGATTGTTCAAAGTAAGAGCCGTGAATTTAAAAAGTAAGCAGCATTACTGGTAAATTTACTGCATACACCGAGTATTGGTTTTAAACTAAATACATATGACAATTACTGAATATTGATGGTAAACTAAAAGCCCATGCAATTACAGAGAATTGGTTATAAACTAACTACATGCTACAAGTACCGAGTATTGGTAATGAACACAATACAGATAACAAGCACCAAGTGTTTGTGGTACAACTTACGAATCATAAATTGAACAAAATCAAGAAACAATTTACCAAACTATTGACCAAATCGATGATAGAATTTCTAGTTAAGCTGTTCACCAAAAGGTTTTTTTTTCGCGCTAAGGAATTAGAGCTTCTGATGGAGATGTAGAAATATAATTGCTGAAGAGGTTAGTGAGGCATGAGCTGGTGTGGCATGAGGCTGGTGTGGCATGAAGCTGGTATGGCACGAGGCAGGTCTGGCATGAGGCAGGTGTGGCNGGCATGAGGCTGATGTGCCATGAGGATGGTGAGGCATGAGGCTGGTGTGGCATGAGGCTGGTGTGGCATGAGGCTATGATGAGAGCCGAAGAATGAAAGCGGTGAGCTTACTTTTCAAGATCACTTTCGGAGAGATTCACAAATTATTTTTCAATGAATGAGAAAAGGAATATGTGGGACAACATTAGTGCTTTGGAGCATTTGCCTGCAGACACTATTGAAATTGGATCATTTGCCTGGAAAATCTAGTCAAATTAGGCTATTTACCCTCAGACACTATTGAAATTGGATCATAAAACTTCACCAACTACTAAAATTAGATCATCCACCGTCAGAAACTAGTGAAGAGATCATTCTACTTCAGACGCTTTTGAACTTGGATAATCTAACTTCAGAAGCTACTGAAATTATATCATCCACCTACATAAGCTGCTGAAATTAGATCATCCAGCTTCAGAAGCCACTGAAATTAGATCATCCAACTTCAGAAGCTACTGAAATTAGATCATCTCTGTAACTTGTAGGGAAGATGGGGGCTGTAAGAAGTACTGCATGCCTATGTTCAGAGCGGAAGAGTTGCAACACGTGTCTTCTGCATGAGATTTTTTAGAAGGCTAATGTTCAGGTCAAATAAAGAACTAAAAAGTTGCAAAGTTGTATGATTTTTTATGAAGGTTGAAGTTCAGCTCGACAAAGAACCGAATAATTAAAATCCTACGACCAATGCTTGAAGACGACTCCTTCGTTCACACAATTTCAAATTCAGCTGCAGGATGTAGGGAAAAAAAACTTGGCTTAACAGCTTACGAGATCAAAGCCACGATGAAATAATTGCCCAGATTTGATGCTAGGAAATGAAGCCTAATGACTGCACCAGTCGGTAACAGTGTCATGGCAGAGTGACGTCATTAATAGTAATGAACAATTAGGCTATGAACTTTAATCCCATAACTTTTAGAGTGGGTTATTTAACTCACATAGCAATCATCGTTGTCGAACTATGTCAATTTTGGCGCCACCTGATTTCAAACTAAGACCGTGAACAGAGCCCTGGCTGATTTCGGGCAGGTGTGGAGCGTTAAAGTTAGAATATTAAAACCACTGAAAACAGAAACTAAATCACAGAAAACATCTGAGGAAATAAAATATCACTTCCTCATTGAACTAATTGCACGTAAATATTCTTCACTAATTTTCACAATTCCATAAGACCTGCTAGTCGTATAAGGCATATATCTCACCCAATATACGAAGTCGTTATACACTGTCCGACTTTTGCAGACCGCAGCGCCACGTTGGAGGCAGTGGCACCACTCGAGCTGAAGCTCAGCAGCAGGTCCCGACTGGGCTTCCGGGAGGTGCTGAATCTATCTAAATATTATATACGTTATATATGTATAAGTTTTTAATTTTTCTGTAACCAACATCGAAATCTTTCGTAGATTAAATGGGGCATTCTTACCAGCTTATGTCACATGATTAAATAGAATATTGATAACGGTATTGGTATCCGACATCTTGATGTGGTCAGTCGTAGTAATCGTAGGTAGAGCGATGTTGTTACCTACTCATCGGCCCTTGTTGATATTTTCGTTTATTCGAGGTGAGCCTGGTTTGTTTTAGCCCGTGGCACGTGATGAAGCTCCTGCAATTAATTTTATTCTATTTTATAGTTCTCTGAACCAATCAACTTTCGGATGCCGTCGCTCAAGGTTGAAGAGACATTTTCCTGCGTCTGCTAGTCAAGTTAAAGACCATTATCATGGAGTGTCACCTAACATTGTCATCATTACAACATTTGTTCTGTTCGATCAGAAAGATACTCTAGAGTTACACCTCGGGAGCCGCGCAGTGAAAGCCTTAGCAACATCACTGGATTCATTGAAAAATCTCGCTCTGAAGCATTTGCTTGCACAGATAGTAAATATGCGATGGGCACAGTTCAAATCTTAAACCAATTTTTATATTCTGAATAATGATCTACAGAGCACGTCTCTTGAGGTACTCGAATAAAATATTAACAGCGAAGGAACATCAACGAAAGTGGCACATGAGAGTGTTACTTAAGCTGCTTGCGTCATCCCAAGAGTTGACGTGGCTAATTAGCCTTTCTTGTAACTCTGCTGCTTTGAGCTTAAATCTTTCTCGTGAAACTGGTACCACGACAAGCACAATTTCAGCCCGTCAGTCACCAGTAATTCCAAGGCCGAAGCTTGTCATCGGCAGATCTTTTAGAAATTCCTCGACTTCTCAGCTTGGTGCCGCCAGTTCCGTCTCTCAGTCGCCTCTGCGAGAAGAAAAAGACCAAGAAGATAAAGAAGAATGCCAAGAAGACGCTCTCCAACCAAAAGAAGCAAGCTCGCTCGCATGCGCGCAATACAGGACTTACATGTCTCGAGTCTGATAATCACAAGTCATATAAAAGTGCAGGGAATGAGGGCTTTTTGGCTGCTCACGAAGCGAGCCGTGACACAAAGAAGGCTCTGTTCTCGAGTCTTGCACTTGCGCCAGTGATGCGCCGGGCTCCCTAATCAGGGACACGCTCCCACTACACATCCGCCGTTCCCATTAGACCTTCAACCCTCAAATGCAACCTCTGCTACATTCTTAGGTGCGCAGCAATGTCAAAACTTCAGATTCAGAGGCGTGACGAGAGGTGACAGCGACTCGAGGGAGGTATCACAGATTTGAGGTAGAGCTGAAGGTGGCCGCCGCAAGACAAGGTTCCTGGGACCAAACGAAGAGCACCAAAGACGAAGATGCTCCTGTGCGTAATAGAACCTGATCAGCTGCCGGCCTAAACTTCTCTGGTGTCGGTAGTAGATCTCTGAGATGGGAGTAGCTACGCAACAACCCTGCTCACCCTACACCCATTTGAAGAGCAAATTTAAACTAGAACAGTGAGTGTGAGTCTAAACGAGATGAATATTTATCACTGAAAATAAACCATTCTTTCACTTTTCATTATAACGTACGAAGTAGCGTTTGAAGATGAAAAATATACGTATGTTAAATGACAATCTAAAAATGATTAATCTCACGTTCGTTGTGTGTGCAGTACACAAAACGTTGGTAGCATTTATTGGCAGTACACGTTCAGTCGGTGGTCTTCAGGGAGACCACCTGTTTTATAGAGTGCATAGCTCGGAGGACCTTTGTAAAATCCGAATTTCCTCCTCTTACTACCACGTGGCATACTCAACGACAATTACAGTTTGCGACTTTTTGTCTCGGTTGTTAAAATGCGCTCGATTTACATAAAATACCGAATAAAAATTTTCAGAATTCTTATCATCCGAATAACTTCGACCGTCCATGGAAACCTAAAATTGTTCTTCTTTTTAAGATTGCATGCACATTTAGATTTGAATTGATAAGTAGTGGTCAAGTTTTCAATGAATTCTACAGAAGTGACGGAAAAATTACTGTCGCAACATCACAGCTCTTACAGTTAATCCGTTTCATATTTCGAGCCCTACACGTATTATTGAATGGAGTCTAATTTCAATTAAACTCTCAACATGGCCCTGTTCAATTCTCAGTCACAGTTCAGAAGCTGCTGTAGTGTGGAGTATAAGTCATTACTAGAGTGACATCCTCATCGGCCCTAATTTCCTGTTCCTTATATACGTCTCCAGCGCATGAATTACATCGCTGGAGTAACATCAGTGGAGTAACATCACTGGAGTAACATTACTGGAGTAACATCACTGGAGTAACATTACTGGAGTAAGATCGCTGGAGTAACATCACTGGAGTAACATCGCTGGAGTACATTACTGGAGTAACATCACTGGAGTAACATTACTGGAGTAACATCGCTGGAGTAACATCACTGGATTATTATCGCAGGAGCTACATCGCAGGAGTGACGTCGCTGAAGGAACATCGCAGGAGCCACATGAAGTTTACAAACCAAACAAACAACTAAAGTTGAATCTCTTGGAATTAACACCTCTTGGACTGGCAAATTTTTCTTCTAAGCACAAGGAAAATAACTGTCTTCTTTAAACAGTGGAAACTATTGCTCAAATTTTGTACCTGGAATGGCATGAAAGTAATTTCAGTAAACGGTGTCAAGGCTTTACATCCTTGCAGTCGCACGTCTACGAAACAGATCATCAAGTGCGGAGCATATGTTTTTGAATGTCTCTCGAGCAAAGTTTTCTTCCTGCTATTTATATTTGCCACAGCACAACTTATTAAAGTCTACCAAAAGTCTGAAAAGATGTATTTGATAAGTTTTTAAGATACTAAATGATACACCATCAAAAATATAGACAAATAACACTAGGCACTTCTTGTAAAGGACGGAGGCTATAGGTGCCTCCAGGGTCACACGCCCTCAGCGGCGCACAGGCGTCATTTCGGATTCAATCCTTCATCAAACGCGGGATGTTGAAACTCAAATTAAGAGAAAACTACCTGCCGAGGAGAAATCTTCTAAGTATCTTAGGACGTTGAGTATAAACATCACAAAAGATGCCATGCCAAAAAATTCTAGTGCAATAATATCTGAAGAGATAGAATATTCTAAATTTATACGCTCTACACTTTGATTGAACAAGGCGCAATAAGTGAACAGAAAACAGACACGGTAAAGAATGAGCATTGCACTAATTTCTTGTTCGGTTCAAAGGAATTCACTAAGTGTTGGGATAGACTTTTTTTTCCTAGTCATGTTCAACGACTTAGTATTTCATAGCTAGAAAATTTTATCCTCCCGTTAATGGAGTAGCACATTAAGAACAAAATTTCCTTTAGAAGTTTTGTTTATAAGTGCTAGAATGCCTTGACACCCTTGATATTTTAATCATGTAATAATGAAATTAATATAAAAATTCAAAAACCATGCCAAAAAATTACGACGGTACGCACTTGCATGCACGTTGGTAGAACATTAGCGCAAAAGTTATTTAATTTATTGTGACCAATCAGAGGTAAAAGTTATTCAATCGTAACCAATCAGATACGAATGATGGTAAAAGTTAACCCACTGTTAACTCACTGTTAACCCACTGTTAATAAGTTAACTGTTACTTATTTGGTCATAGTAATTTCATAGCAACTGATCAGATTCGAGTGCAATCTAAAAAAGTGATTCTTCGTGCTGATGCCATGTCCAAAAATTTCTGATCCAGTGCGCACAAACTCAGGAGGAAGAGTACATCGAAATGTGCTCAACTGCGACCGGTACAGAGCTTCAAGCTGATTAGGCGACAAAGATTCTGTTTCTGGCGTCACGCGATGCCAGAAGAGTTTTATCGAGCGCCGCACTCTGATAACAAGGGTGAGGCGTCTGCCCGGCGCCCTGTGGCGCTCCTAAGCCGATGATTTCCCGAAATTTTAATTCATTTCAGAGCACGCAAATTGACGAGCTTAATTTGACATAACGGTGTAAAAGTATTTGTTAAATGTTCACGTCGTTTGTTGAATATGGGAGTACTGAACATGTAAATGCTAAACCTGTGGTAACCCTTTGAAGTATGCACAGGATAATGTGAAACAGGAGATTGGTGCCAGAAAGTTTTGACGTTATATAAATTCTAGACCTACATGTATAGTACATATCATTGATCAACGTTTACCTAGGAGATAAATTTAATTTCAATATCATGCTAAATTTTAAAAAAATGTTATAGGAAAATATATGCCTATAAACAATATCCCAGAAAGCTGATAATAAGTAAACAGTACAAACGGAATTCGATTACTTCAGTGCATGTGTTACTCCCGCCAAGTGGGCCCGGCCGTCATGGCGTACGACGGTCCCGCTCATTCATAAAACTGATTCATAAAATGTCCAAAACTTAACTGCGCTTCCATTTTCTGACCCATCCCAGTTCCATTTTTTCGCAGTTCAATCGATACATTTTTTAAATAATTGATAAAAATTCGGGTGGGGGGGCAAAGGGGTGGCAAAATATTAGGTAATTATAGATGCTCTGGAGAAGAAGTTAGACTGGGATGTTCTGCTATTAAAAAGAACGTTGAGTTGGCAAGGTGCCTTGAATGAGATTATCGGTGTGGGCGCTACGGCTTATGCCCAATGGCATTATTCTGTTAACGAGCTCTTCTTTGATTCACCTCAGTCTCTTACGTCGAATTTTACATACACCCTGCACCGCAAAGCGCAGGTTTCGCGTCTCCTTCACATCTCTCGAAAAATTTAGTATCTATACTATACAACAAGTCTGTATATTTGTTTTTTTTTGTACGTGTGTCTAACCAATGAACGAATTACAGAAGAGAAAATTCACGGGTCCAGATTCTCGGGTGCGTTCTCCTAATCAGCGAGACCAAGTCGGAGAAAGCAGTCCGTATCAGTGATACAGAAAATGACATTACTTCACATGAGATTTACGGTCATTTTTGACGACCTGGGGACGTCAGTTTTTAAATAAACCTGGTGGCAAGAACGCATGATATTTCGATGGCCCAGTCACCCCGGCTAAGTTGGCACCGCGTATAAACAAGGTGACGTGGCAACAACGTACGTGTTTGCCACACGTGCTCGAGGTGCGCGTGGAATAAACCACGTGACACAACCTCGACACAAGTCGTAAACAAGTCGTCACACAGCCAACAAAGCCTAACGAAAACTTTGTTAATGTGTTTTAAGGCAGAAATTTACAGAATTTAAGGCGGCATCTGTGGGTGACGCTTCTCTGTCTTTGAAACTGATTTGGTAGCCCTTAGTATAGAGTGGCGCTAAAATCACTTCATTTTTTTGAATATTTATTAAACAACAACTAACACAGCTATAAAAATAAATTATGTATAGAATGGGAGAAAAAATTTTGAAGTTTTTATATTCAAATGTAATACACTTTAAATACTTTATATCATTATTTAAAAACAAATGTTTTTACACACAGCATTTTCCATGACTTTTCCAAAATTTTGGGGGCTATTCTGTTGATTTCATCGATGTTTTTGTTGCTTATGTAAGGCGCTCATCAATAGGAGGTCTGTTCAAAATCAACAGCTGTGAAATGAATCTGTGAGATCGGGGCTGCCGTGTACGCAGTAACACCACAACCCACTAAATGGAACCCACTGCACTTCCGATGCCTAATTTATTTATACTCTAATTTATTTAAAATTTAATTGTATGAGCGAATGTGAGCTCTCGTTTCTCACATCATATTCCACCGAGTTTTGATACTTTCCCTACTGTTAGTTTTAGTTCAGTGTTGCCCAGGCTTCAATCTGTTGTTTTGATAGGGATGTAAACGTTTCTTCATGTAAACGTTAGTTTTGTGCATAAGCCCTTATATAGGGTGGCACAAAACTAACTTATTCATTTTGAACATTTATTACACGACAACTAATTCAACTATGAAAATAAGTTACATATGAAATGAAAGAAAAAACTTTAAAGTTTCATTGTTTAAATATTACATTCTTTAAATGTTCTTCAACATTATTTAAACACAAGTGTATTCTACGAAAAGTATTTTCCATGACTTTTTATAAAATATCTAAAGTTATTCTGTTCATTCGTGAATGATATTGTTTGTTGACTCATGAAGAGTAATAGGATATTGATGTAAGCTTTTCCTTTAAGGCATTCCCTTACGAATAAATCTGCCTACAGGGTTAAATCAGGAGACTGTGGTATCCATGGAACGTCACCAAAACGCGAAATTAGGCGACGAGAAAAGGCTGCGCTTAGTACTGCCATCGTTTCTCTTGCTGTATGTGGTGTCGTCCCATCTTGCTGGAACCACAAATTCAGCATATCCAAATCTACCAGTTGTGCCAATAAATATCCCTATTTCATTTGTCTGTAGTTGTCTTCTTTCACTCTTACGGTTGCACCATCAATATCTTCGAAGAAGTGGGGACCAATGATTTTTGCACTAGTTATGACACACCAGACGGTAACCTTCTGTGCATGAAGTGGCTGCTTATGGATTATCCTACAGTTTTCATCAACCCAAAATCGGCAGTTTTGTTTATTAACATGGCCACTCGAGTGAAATTAGGTCTCACCAGACACGTGTGAGGTTGAAGCGAGATATATAGGAGCCACAGAAATGCACGAGTCGAATCCTTTCTTTGTTGATGGAGTACAAACTTTAACAATCGTACTCCTTGAATTTTATATGCAAATACTTTTAAAACTTTTGTTAGGATGCGTTCCAATGACCTTCGTGAAATTCCTAGTTGACTGGAACGTTGCCTAGTCGATTTTTTTCAATCTGCTCAACAGTCACTGAAACACGTTGAATTAATAGTTGCAATAATGCAACGTTTGGAATGTCTCTGTTTAAATGTTCTTGCGAAGTCCCTCTGTACTGCAACTAACGATCCATTGTGAAAGAAATAACTTTCCACTAACTTTACTCGTTGGTCCTTACTGTATTTCTGCATTTTTAGGATATATTTATAGTGTGATTCTTGATAACAAAATATGATTTAAATTCGTATCATTGATACAAAATAATACTTCACAATTTTCTTTTTATTTCCTATGTAACGCATTTTTATAGCTGCGTTAGTTGTGTAATAAATGTTTAACACTTTGACTACGATTCTCAACGCAAGTAAAATTACATGCCAACAAATATCTCTACTATGAATTTAAAATTGAAGAATTTTGGTTTCACAAATTTGGTTACCCTATTAATTTCCTGTCTAATCAGAACCAACTTATTCGATTGATGAACACAAATTTGACGAAAACTTGAAAATTTGTATTTGTACATGATAGTGCTTTGGTTCCATTAGGTTAGGTTAGCCTTTCGCGTGTACCATATATGATTCACTCCGGAGGCAAAGTGTTAAAATAATGAAGAGACTTTTGCGCATCCCTGTATGTTCAACTGGGAACTATTGTCAATCATTCATTCCACAAGCTTTTCAGACGAGGTATTCATTTTCAAAGACGGTGATGGTACTAAAGACTTGCTCTAAAATTTTTCACAAAGATCTGAGTGACATCTGCTGTGATCTAGCGGGACTTGGTAACTGCTGCAGTCTAGAGGAAAAGGCATAGCATTGTTGAGAATCTTGTATTCGATCGACGCCACTTCAATCACTCCATGAAATTTCAGCGAATAAAACTCGGAGATAACTCCAAGAACATCAAAAAACATATGAAATGCAAGGTGAATTTTAAAAATTATTTTACGAATACAAGTTACCGTTATCAGAATTTTTTATTTGATCCTCTTGCCATATCGATGCACTGGATAAAATAATCACATTTTTCGGCATGATTTTGTTGCTACTTGACTGCGCGACGAGCGTCAGTCGCTGCGTCAGGTGGCCCCTCGATCACCTCACGCAGAAGAGCTCACCCGGCACGCGCACATGAGATGTATGCCTTCGATTCACATGCATCTGCCACGCTTCAGACGCCGGAATCTATCAGACCAGACTCAAAATGCAAAATTTCTCATATAATGCAGATTTGACATCAGCTGCCAAATATCTCATGTAATGCAAAATCTCTCGTATAATGCAAAATTTTTCAGAAAACGTAAAAATTGCAATCAACTTAACATGCTGATAATGGTTAGGTATGTTAAAGTAGCGCAGAGAAATCAAAAGGTGAATAAACATAGTTCTCAGGTATGAAAACAGCAACGGCTTTTTATTAGGGTCCCATGAATGTGAGGCTGGCAGATGAGGGGTTCAGGTACACCACGACACGGAGGCCGGCCGCTCATGAAGGCAGATTAGGTGGCGCCTGTGTCAAGAGCTCACGAGAGCGCATAATCTGCATCAAAGCCTCCGGCTGTGTCACATTCCAGTCCAACATGGGTCGGCTCGCTGCCCCATCGATAATTATAATCATCAACAATCCGGTGGATAGTTGATTGGGCTGAATTTTTTCAGCGATTGGGCTGAACAAATTATGCATAATCATGGATGCCGCCCCGCAGAAACGTTGGACTGGGGAGTTTTTCAAGTGATAAACTGAAATTTATGTCGGTGTGATCTAGTTTCTTCGCCTGTCGCAAGGACGAGCAGAGTTTTGGAGTAAACGAAAGTCGCTTGTCATGAAAGACAGAACTCTCTCTTCTTCCAGCGATTGTTCCTTCCTAGAACCAACGGGATCATTCAGTCTGTCCCCATTGTTGAGAGGCAAGTAGTGCTAAGTTGAAGTCGTTGAATTATCGGTGTGATAATTTATAAAAGCCTAATTTTTAGCGTAACCAGGTTCATGGTGATATATTTCTTGATAAAATATTTTGAGCGTTGGATTGTCATCTTATAACTTTGATCTCAAACCACAGGGATAACTTTAGGCTCAAATGCAAAAGAATCTTGATGCACTAAGGTGCGCTAAGTTTGTTTCTCTGCCATCCGTAGACTTGTATCATTTAACATTTCAAGTTTGTCTCTGTGTTGTACACAAAGTTCATTAACATTTTTATGTGTCTCTGTATTGACTGCCGAGTTGCTTAACTTTATGTTTTAACTTTACCTCTGTGTTTTAAGTATAATTATTTAATTTAAAATTTTAATTGCGACTCAGTGTCAAACTCAATACCAGCCAAGCCTGCTAGTCAGTCATCAGCTAATATTTCAAATTTTTAAAAAAGAAACACAATCAGTCGTTTTAATTGTTTCAATTAATGACGTACAAGATATTTTTTTAGCATGTGTGCACGTAAGACCGCAGTTATACTCTGACATTAGAACTTGAGTGCTGCATTTTATTTAAAAAACTCTGGACTTAGCTACTTTCGCAGCAATGTTGCATAAATTCATTTTTGACTATTTGGTCTCTCCTACTCTCCCAATTCTTAACTAAGCCCTTGTTGCCATTTCATATCATTTCATCAGTAATCAATGTCTCCTCTATTTACCACAACACTTCACTTTTTCAATCGAAACGTTTCAAAAAAGACAGAACGTAAGGCATCGACGTCAAAATTTCACAACATTAGTCGACTCGCATCGACCAGCTCCCGGAAAAAAAATGCCCTTATGCTGACTGACCCATTTCTAACCCATTCGAATATCGTCAGTATTTTCTTGACAACCTTCCGTGTGCTGCTGTCTGGACCCATGGCGGCGTGACGGACGTGAAAGCCAACACTACAGAGACGGGCAGAAGTCAGTCGATAGCGCCGTGCTCTGAATGCAGGGGCGGCGAAGGCAAACATCGAAGTGCTATTTACTTAGAGCAGTTATCCCTTCAGAGGAACCAAGGGGGCAGCTACGCCGGTGCTAAATCACAGAGCGCTGCGTGACGTAAGCCTCTTGAATGCAGGGCCTCACTTCACGCTGGGCCTCACTTCACGCAGGGCCTCATTTCACGCAGAGCCTCACTTCACGCAGGGCCTCACTTCACGCAGGGCCTCACTTCAC
>VOMN01034957.1:0-14162 GCA_014899125.1 Orchestia grillus
TGCCGCCGCCTCTGCGCCGCTGTGCTACGGCCTGCGGCCTGTGATGTGCCGCGTGTAGTGTGTTGTTCCTAGTATTGTGCCGCGCGTGTTGTGTTGTACTGGTGTGTTGTGTTGATGCTAGTGTGGTGGGATGTGTTTTTTTTACTGGTAAATTGTGTCGCCGTGTGCTAGTGTGTTGCGTTGTGCTGATGCCTGGCATGTTGTGTGGCGCCGACATGTGCAACAATGTGCCGATGCTCTGTCAGACCGCTCGTGAAGGGGGAATGTAGAGCTCCATCCGACCAGCGCTTTCTCTGATTTTGAAGTCGAATTTGTTAAGCGCATCTGAGTCTGTGCTCGAACCCTAGCGCCCCGTTGTCTTATCCGTCGGTCAACCAGGAATAAGAGGGATAACTAAATGTTTTTTTTGTTATTTAAGGTGTAGAGCTGAATTTCCCTGCTTAAGGTAACGAATAATGGAAGGATTTTCCTTGACAGAATCGTGGGAATTTTCTAGGAAGGTAAGGTAGACCACTGAACTCCTCAGAGGACTGGTCCCCAATCTGTTTTTTTTACTATGTCCCACCTATTCACCTCTAAAATTCTGATGCCCCTCAAAAAAAAACTACTTTCTCAAAATAACACGTGATAAATTATTTTCTATCATAATTACGTTTACCTGATAGAAAACCCCCATGAATAGATATAAAAATTGAAATTTTGTACTTAGACCTTATCAGTTGTGCGCTAACTCAATTGTCCCCTCAAAAATTCATTTGTCGCCCTTCCCCTTTGAGACATACGCCCCACGTTGGGAGCCCCCTGCCTCAGAGTGTAATCGGGCTGCATTTATTGTCAGGCTACACTGAGTGGGGGAGTCTATTGTTTTATTATCAGAGTTGAGCACATGATAGGAATTCTTTTATTTATGTTGTGCGAGTGATCGGCACTGAGCTTTTGAAGGAGCGTTTCTGTAGCGTTCCACCAGCTGAGGCATCAGGTCTTAGTGCATTTGTGGTGTGTGCCATGGTGCCAGCGCACAGTGCTGCACTGGGAAGGCCGCGTTACAGGGTTTTGTAAAGTTGGTGAGGTCTTCAGTTTGAGTGTAATTGATGAATCGGTACCACAATGATTATGAATTTCGCTCTATTGTTTACTTTCACCTTAACTTCAGATTTTCTTCACCTTTCTTTTGGCTTCAGGCGTTTTTGAATGCTGTGATAGAAGGTTAATTACTTGAAGCTCTGCGTTTGAAATCCCTTTTGTTCTGGACTGTTGCTAAGATAATGGCAACTGCCCTCGGAGGTTGACAAAAGCCCAGTTCGATCTGTCCAATCGATTTAATTTTTAAACAATCAAACATTTCATGAATTTGTCAACTTATTCGGCCAGAATTTGTTGGCATGAAATACTGTTTGATGAAGATTGTTTTTTCTTGGCTTCTTTGGTGGGTTATTCCTCAGTGCGTAGCTGTTGGTGCCATGCTTATGATTTTTTATGCGAGTAACATCTAATTAATATTTTCACGGGTTTTCCGTTTTTAATTCTTAAATTGTGATTAATTCAGTCAAACACGCAGTTGCATCGCCTTGCTGTGTAATACAATAGGTCCAAAGTTTTCTGAAATATATTGAAAAGCAAAAAATGTAAATTATTTACTACGTTACGAATACTTATTCGACCCTTTGTACCTGACACAAATATACAAATTGCGTTCAATGATCTTAGATCCATTGTATTGCATAGTTTTTATTCCATGAATTTAACGCATTCATCGGAGAATCCTCGCTTATTGTATTGAAAAGTCTCATTATAAAAGTAAATGATCATGATGAGGCGTGACTGGAACTTGGGATCTATGTATACAATTCCTTCGATGTGCCGAACTAATTTCTCTGTAATTTCTTTAATTAACCATGACACCGCAAGTACCACCAAGCAGTGTTTTCCAGTGCGTACATGTACTAGATTTACGCGATTGTGGACTAACAGCCGAGTCGTGGATTTCTCTCAGCCTCATTACCGCTATCGCAATGGCCCATGGTGCATGTGTGTTGTGCTCTCGTTCGGTGAGATTAGGGCTGTAATTGTCGCAATAATAACGGTGCTTCAAAGTCCCTCAATTGTAACGATGGATGCACTTTTATGTACGTCCTTCCAATGAATACTGTACAGGATACTAGTTAGTCTCTACTTCCGTTCGTGCAGAAGCAATAAATATCCATAACACGTTGACTCCGATTCTCCACATAGGTAAAATTACATACCGACAAATATCTCTACTGTGAATTTAAAAATGAAGGATTTGGTTTCACAAATTTGGTTACTTTATTAATTTTCTTCCTTATCAGAACTAGCTTATTCGATTAATGAACACAAATTTGAAGAAAAATCGAAAATTTGTATGTATACATGATAGTGGTTTTGTTACATTAGGTTAGGTTAGATGATCGCGTGTACCATATATGACCCACTCCGGAGTCAACGTGTTAACTCTTCAGGTAACTTCGTGATGTACTGCCATTCATTGTAGCTCATCTGGGTGTTTAAGTATGACAGCGTTTTCTATGAAGGTGAGGAGATAAAGAAAAGGGATCTGCTTTCAAGATTGCGTAGTCTGTGCTATGGTGAAAGCTCTAGCCTTTCCCGACGGTTGTTTTGATCTCAGCAAACTTGACTGTATCCTGTGTAACAAAAAGTGGTTTTGTGAGTCCGAAGTTCTCGATTGTTTTGATGTGGAAGTATCAATTTTCACAGTTCTTGTTCGTAAGTTATGTTCATTAGTGAGGTGCCTATTTAATCTGTACTAAATGTGCAATTAAGTCAAGTGTAGGAAACAAATGCTACCATTTTTCAGACGTATCAAGCGTTTCTTATACCACGGAAAATAAACTTAACGCCTTACTTATCAATGCTCCTTGTATTTTGGTTTAGATTCAACTAGGGTTCTGCTTATAAGCCAGTAAAATTTTCTGTTCGTAGGTATAAAATTTTGTGATATTCTTTGATGGGATGCATGGCTCGTTACTGTGCCACATTTTTTTTATTCTTTAAAACTTGAACGCAGTTAGTGAGTCAATTCTTAAATTAGACGTAAATTTTTCAAAGCAGTAGGCTTAAAGGATGCATTGCCTACGAGCTTATCTTGGGGGTTCAGCCTTATTGAGGTGAGGCATTGCAGAACTTACCTGAGGAGAGTTGCAACCAGCTCTTGCATGACTGTCATGCAAGAGCTGGTTGCACCAAATCCATACCAAATAATCCTTTCATTTTCGGTGCGACACAGTCAAAGTTACTGAAGTGCTGAAATGTATGCGGCGACTTCTTCTTCTACTAGTAAATGCTTTTGCTTCTTTTCTTGATCTAGCTGGAGCGGGTCCGAGCGAACCGATGTGCCTGAAATTTTACTCCCATGTGACGATACTTCGAAACTAGAGCATTACGAAGGTGTGATGGTGTGACGGGATGAAATTAGCGGAAACTGGGTTAATGCGCTATTATAATATTGGTAATAGTATCAATAATACAAATGTTAATGTAAGAATAATAGATAGAACTTCGGAGCTATGGGTCTGTGAATTTCTTGTCTTCTAACAGCATATTATGGGAGATGATTGGTGTGCCTTTTAGATCAGATAGTAGACTATAGATTATCGCTTACAGTTGTTTTCCTTGAAATACATGCGTAGTAAATTGACAGTTGGGATTTTAAAATTGCATGGGGTTTTGGATATTTGTTTGCTTGTGAATCCTCCTCTGGAAGTGAGCGGTTTTACTCGACACAGGTGTTCTTGCGCTAGTCTCGGGCCGGTCTCCACTGTGATCCCAATGCGGGAGACCCTCTAAAACGGGCGACGCCCACTCCCGGTCTCCGTTACAGGCTGGCTATTTGTCTCACAGCCCTCCTCTCGACCTGGTCCGCTATGTCTTGCATCATCCCCATTCTGCTTTGTGCTTATTTTGCCTCGAATTTTGCTCTGTGGTTCTCCAACACGATCATTAATCACTCTATCTTTTTGAATTTGAATGGAGAATTCATTGGCAGCCAAGGATTATTATCGATGTCTCGGTTTTATGTGTAACGTTCAGTGAGTGCAGTGATTTTGATGATGGCTTTCCTCTGTTGTGATTATTTGTTTTTTTTCCTGTCGATACATGAGTGTGTCTCGAATTTATGATTAAGAAAACGAACTATGTTCGTTTTCCCGTTCTTTTCGGCAAGGATTTGCAGACTTTTTTAACCTTAGTAACGTATGCTTCAATCTTTTTATATAATTAAATTTTTAATTTGTGTATGTAATACCGCAACTGAATTGAAGTGACTACTGCTGTTTTTTTAAGCATAAAAGTTTTACGTGAAACGTCAGAATTTAACCCTCGAAACTCAAGAAAATCATGTCTGCTTGTTTGTGAGGAAGTCGATGAAAACTATTATGTATTTATCCCTTAAAAGACATTAAAAGTTATTTGTCTCTTAAGAACTATAATTTTTTCGCGTGTTTGTTTTCTTCTTGTGCCTTACCATTCATGCCGATTATGTGCCAGCTGACGCTCTTAAGAGTTTATCTCGACTCCGCGCAATGATTTTCCTAGAATGCACTGCGATACTAAGGACTCTTCATATCTTTGTGGGACGCAAAAATACGTTGTGCTGTCTCATGAAGCAACATTTTAATCTCTCCGTCGTGGAGTGCAGAATTTTTTGTGTTTGCCGTTGTAAGAAAAACTTTCCGACGACCGTTCGCAGTTGGAGGTGCTGCAACGTGCTGCTTTTGGGGGTTGTGTATAAATAAGGCTATCTCTTGCTATAATGTGGGAGAAAAAATGCATTTGGATTGCTTGTGAGAACTATTTTATCAGACCTTGGATTGTTCTCTTTACAATTTCTTACGTCTACAATTAGAAACATTGCTGTGCAGAATATAATACATTTTCTCGCCTTAGGTTGTACGAATTGGAGAAAAGATTTGAGCATTTTGTTTTGTAAATTTTTTTTTGTTATGAATGTTTGTCGTAATTTGAGTGTTTCGATGTTTTTTGCAGCTTGAAATAGTCGCCTTCCTCTCATTGAATTGGAATTCAATAGTTTCAAAGAGATAGTTTCTTCTTTATTGTGGCAATATTTCTGACTGTTTAGCATTTTTCCTTCCTAACGTTGAAGATGATTTGTAAATGGAATGCGTAAATAACTGGTTCTATTGAATGTTTGGTGCTTAAACTTTACTCTTCTAACGAGGTGTAGTATATCTAGTGTCTTTATTCGCGATTGTAATTACAGGTCAGTGATAAATTCATACTTCATATTTTAAAGAACGTCAGGCGTTCTTGCGTTATCATACAATGAACTCTGCGTGCACCAAGTACTACTACTACTACTTCCTGATATCATTCCGACAGCATCGCTTCAAGTGAAGTACACTAGTTACGAATCAAGTTGTTAACTGATTTAGGCTTGTCCGATCTAATGTGTGAAATTGCTCAAATATAAGCGTGCCCTTGTTTTTATTGTTCCCTATAGCTCTGTACTTTTTCGTTTAGTGTGATTCGACAGTTCCAATTGTACCGCAAGGACTCTCGATATTTGTCAATTAGATGTTGGTGCTGTTTGAAACTGTGGAGGATGAAGTCTTCGCCCGAAAACTATGCTGCATATTGGTTCCTGAGAGTAAACTTATTGCACATTCGCCCAGAGCTCGATGCCTGTATTTAACTATTTTCTTTTGCGTTAAGTTTCTCACATCCTGAACCTCGCAGCCCGCACAACCGTCAAGATTAGGCAGGGGCCCTTTATTCAAGCACAAGAGGGAGGGCATGTTTCTTTGCAGCTCTGCTCCTCTCGCAGGAATTTCTGTCGTCAATGGAGAATTAACTTCGCGGTCGCTGCTGAATTCGCTGTAGTTTATGGCGGTCTTATATGGATGAATATACAGCGTGTTGGGGCATGTATGAACTATGAAGTACGCTCATCTTGGGAACTTTTCGTTTGCCCTTCAAGGGAGGATGCTAGCAGGTGTGAAAGCCCACTTCGTCACTTGTTAAGTACGGTGTTACGCTACATGAAACGTTGGTTTTCTTATAAATATTTCCAAACGACGAGTTAAGAATTTTCCAATAGAGTTAAGGTTTGTTTCCTTTGTAGATAACTGCGCGTGATACTACGTTCTTTCATTGCTTCCTTTGCGAGCAAATGACGTCATTATGCAGATATGGTTTATGTAACCCTGATGCTCATGGTCATTGGACTCGTATGGGGTGAGTGCAGATTGCTCTTATTTTTACCATTACTCGTGCCCGTCTTTCCTGTTGCCCGTTGAGTTAGCGGTGCCAGAGAGGCGCACGCACCATCTGTTAAGAGTGGCGCCGAGTGTAGCGCTCCACGTAAAGTAAGGCCTTCATTTCCTATAGGGGTCAGCGGGCTACCTCCTGCGAAGTGTCTCGTTTCCTGTCACCATTACTGCCACTTCGACCAGGGCTAAGGCTATTCTTGCCCTCCTGTTTGACGAAACGGAAAAAACTATCCTAAAGTCTATTCGATGAAAAGGAATGCGCTGAAGCAAATTGTCCATGAACTCTTCTTGGAGACACAGCACTTCTTTAGGACAGAATGGTTCTTGCGTTCCTCGAGTCGGCATGTGTTCTTTGGAGGGGTGTTCTGTTGTATGCTGATCAACTGATCATTCGTTATCACTGCTAAGAGAATTCTCAGCAAATTATTTGAAGGTTTGACTGGCTATATTGTTATTGGGAAAATTTGTCTTTGAAGATGAATGAATTATAATTATTAACGTCTGCTATTTTATGCCAATTCGTTCTCTCTCTAAGCCCTGCATCTTTCGTAGTGATTCCGTTCTAGGCGAATACCATGACTGTGTGTCTCGTGTGCCGTCTTCTCGATGGACAATGAGCAAAATGTGAACTCGGTCGCGTGCAATGGTCCATAGGAGGATGACTTGGCTCTCAATTGTGGTGCATTTATGAAGGATGTCCGCGGCTGCCTGCTTGCCTCCTGTCTGTGCTTGTCGTAGTTCAGTGAACTAAATCAACTTTACTTCACTCCCGAACTGAAGCATTTTCTTCCCAATGAAGTCTTGTAGAACGAGCACACAGCTGTTCGTATGTTGTAGGCGTGAAAATCCACGTCACTGAATTGTTGTAAAATTTACGGCGAATAAAATAAACAGTCATTTTTCGGCATGAATTTAACGGAATGACGGACAAACTTCTGTAGTGACTTGATTAGTTTTGCTTTGAATTAGGATTCAAGTATTTTCCTTTCTGGTCGTTAAGAATTCAGGAAGGGAATTGACATTGCATGTTAGCATTCCTCAGTTCTGTTCTGCCGTGCCTATTATGGTGTCCAAACTTCAAAAAACCTCGACGACATTGGGGTGACTAGCACATCCTAGAATATTTCGAATACTTGAGAGTGAGGACTAGTCTACTGCAATACTAGGGCATACTTACGGTGGAAAAATAGTCTTCAGCTGGTTCTAAATTTTCTGGCACTAATACAGTTTAGCAAATATAGTTATAAAGCTAAATTGCTATTTTATTGGTATTTGCTTAAATTTTCCTGACTTCTGTTGAAAATCTTGAGTTTATGTGCGTCCGAATTTGGTGTGAAGAGCTGCCAGCTAGCGCCCTGGTGCAGGTGGCGCTCGAAGTTGTCATTTGAGCGGCCAACTTCTTTGCTCATAAAGGAGCACTTTTTACGAAGGTCTCTTCAGCTTCCTTTTAAAGTACGAGGAAGCACATAAGCGTTACTTACAGGTGACATTCTTGAGCCATTCATCCTGATGTTACTACCGCAGTGCAGGCCTTCGTTCTTTGATGGACTTACCCTGCCAGCCCAACTCTCTGGTACTGCTTTGCTTGGCGACAAACGAGCGGGCGCACGTTTTCTTGATTGCGAATGGTCCAGTGGATCGTTTTGTCTCATTTGTTTGAAGGTTAGATAACAGAATTTGCCAATGTGCGGTGCGTGCGCTGCATTGTGTATTTGACTCGCCTTTTGTTCAACATTTTCCGCTGCTAACTAATTCAGTGTGTCTTGTTTTTAATCTTGAGATACTGTTCAATATTTCCCGCTGCTAATAACTTCTGTGTGTCTTGTTTTTAATCTTGGGATACTCTTCGTAGAGGTAACTCTTTAAAATATTTTGAAAGGAAGTTATCAACAAATTTCGCGCAAAGTTTATGAAAACTGTTTGGATTAATTCTACTTTTTCGAGATAATATAACGTCGTCTATCGCACTGATGTAGCGGTGATCTTTATTATCCTGTTCTCCCATTGAAACTGAAGCTATTATAAGTTTCGAAGAAATTTTAGCCCCGTGTTCGGTCGATGCTGGCAGTTCATCAAGCTTAAAAACAAATCTCTGGTGTAAGTGAGATGTGAAATACACCATATCTTACTGATAAAACTGATCGTTTTCGTATTCTATTTCAAGCTTTCGGTGCATATCGTTCATTGCCCCTTCAATCGAGGAGGCTCCACGATGACCAGCGAGCGGTTCAAGCGAACAACATCTTGGGATATTTTCGTGCCGTGTTTTATTCCTCATAAGGCGCTCGCCGTCCAGAGGCTGTGCACCATGGCTTGTTTTTGCCTCGCATTTAAGCAACGAGTCGTTCATGCTGCCTCGCCATCATGACAACGCCTCTCCTCCGGGGGATCGTTTCTTCGTGTAGAATTTCCTTCTTAATTTGCACCGCTCGAAATTGTGACCGTGTTATTTGTTCGTTGCGGAATTTTCATGAAAAATCTGTACCCATGTTTATTTTTTTTGTCTTCGCGTCGTGGAAGAAAGAAGTAAATTAGGATCTCTGACATATATGGTGGTACATTTTTTAGATGGTCGAGGTGATTTGTTATGCCAGGCGACCGACGTCGCTTTACTTACACTTGTAATGGTCTCTGTGTAACTCTACATTTGCTTCATTTTTTCTGTTGGCCACTACGTCTAGCTCATTGATTTTTGTCGAAATATTCACAAACTTAGGTAGAGCCACGTTGGGAAATTTTTCCCATCGAAATATTTTCGGTTGAAAAAAATATTTTTTCTTTTTGGCCAGCTTATCATCCTAGTTGCTTGTCAGTCGGGTTGAAGGTGGAGCGTTTAAGGCTTTTCAAGACTCATGTTGAGAGCCGTTAATTTGAGTGCGTTTATGCATGCATGCTCAGGGTATTATGCGGGGAGCACGGTTCTAGTTTCGTGTAGGGCGACGTGACGAGTATGGGGTTACATGCTACTAGATTTTTCTGAACCGTGACTCCGGGGCTGCTCTTATGTTGCTTCCGGAGGGATTTTTTTTAGCTGTGGGGCAAGTGTTGTGTCATTGCTGAACTTCGTGGCATTCAGTCCTTTTTGTTACGTGACAATTTACAGTTAATGTTTCCGATGTGATCTTCACTTGAATACTTACCCCGGTTGAATTTGTTCCTTAATTCTTCTGGCACTGTATATAGTATATGTTCGTTCTTCTAGCGATTTGAAATATCGCGTCTATAAAACCTGCTATTTTTTTCAATTAACAGAGGTGAGTGTCAGCCCCATGTGAGCCTAGTTGGATCAAATTGTTTGTAAATTCTACATATTTTTATTAATCACGAGTGTATTTTTTACTTTTAGTTTTCTTTCACTGTTGGAAGCAGCGGTAAAAAATGGCTGCAAATCTGTCGCTAGAAATACCGTGTAGGTTTTATGCCTGCTGAAAAGCCCCTATTGCAGTGTGAGCCGCGGTGTAATATGTCACATGTCACCAAGACTTACGGCGTGACTGAACGCCACCCCTCAGTCCAATGTTGTGTTCGTGCCTTCAATAGTACGTGCGAATAACCCGGACGCTGCAAAACATTATTCAACGCTGCAAGTTTTTGTGTTATTTAGTGGACGGCAGAGCGGGCGTGGTCGTTTTAAGTACTTGCTTGTTCGGTTTTACTCGTGCCTGCCCCTCTTTACCTCAGTGGTTGTGTTTGAGGAGCCTACCAAAACTGGCAAGTGGCTGAATATGTCCTTCTGCTCTGAGAAAATGCGTTTTTAGTTCATCAATCTAGTAATTAGGTTCGTTTAGTCAAATGCTCATAACATCTTCAAGCTTGATGAGTTCAATTTGTCAAGTGGAACTGTGTAAGATGCATATTAATTGTCCATGGATATCGATGAATCTAGACGATTACTTTCATCTAGAGGCACGTATTATTTTAACGTTTGATTATTTCTAGTATAAGCTTGCCTGGCATTTCATTATCTTCCTTTCATTCCTCGTACATTTCCCACGACCCTTTGTACCCTCAAGACTCAATTCACAATGTCGTTATTATTATTACGTATTAAATTAATTCTGTAGAAGCAGAGCGTATTTCGCAGCGTCGTGCTGAGGAGTGGGAGAACTTGTTTATGTCTCGCATGACACTGCATTTTAGCGCTGCCGCATCCATTTGGTCTCGCCACCAGACACTGAGCCTGCATGCCATTTATGCTCAGGACGTTCATCATTCTGATGCGCGTGGCCTCGACTTTGTTGCTAATTTTCTCTTGTGATGCTCGCGATCACGTATCAGTTATGTTCCCTGTTATTTTGTTACTATGCTTCATCGTCTTCGGTCCTTACTGGGCGTTATTCTAGCCTTATGGAAGAATTGCTAGAAGATATTTCTTTCGAATTGGATCCGCTCGCCGGACGAGACTTGGTTGCGGAAGCAAGCCTTCTGTAGCTCAGCAGGACAATGCGAGAGTCACATTTCGAACTCATGTCGAGTTTTGGCTCACTGCCGCGTACCTGTAGTGGATACGTACGTATTTTGAAGATTTTTTATTAAAGATTTTGTATTGCTTGCTAAGACACACTTAGAATGCGTATCCTAAGCATCCACGTGCGAAGTGCTGAGGCTGACATCATTCCTCGAATGGTTTTAAATGAGAAGGTGTAATTCTTTTTAAAGACAAGATAGTTATATTAAATACGAGCATGTTTCAATTTAAAATCATCTCGTATGCTTCTGCTTCACTCCGAGGCATGATGAGCTGTTCAGTGCAGTACGACTCTGTTAGTGTTAATTGTAACTAATTATGGGAATGTACCTCTCGATAATTTTGTGCTTCAACTTGGATACTGCCGACCAAAGAGTTCTGATCAATAAAACTTTTTTGTTGTGGCTGGGCGATTTCTTTTTTGAATGAAATAGTTTGTCAAGAATTATATTTTATTTAGGGTACGTTATGGAATAAGTTCTTATTCGTATAGTCTGTGCACAGAATGTCACGATTCATTTCAGTTATGAATATTTTATTTCAATTAGGAGTATTTTGCGTTTATTTCTGGACGTTGACCAGTCGAAACAGTTCGGTAAACACGAGTCAGTTCATTTTCTGTTGAAAGACTAGGTAGTCCAAAATTTATATTCAAACAACGAAGTCAATCAAGAAATTCAGCATTAATGATTTGTTCACCTAAAATTTATATTCGAGATTTCATGCAACTTAGTTACAAACATGGCAGTCGCTCAAAGGTTGCTTGTTAGCCTCGGCTATTCTTTAAAAAAAAACATGTGTATTGAAATTTAGCAAAATTCGGAAGATATTGTCTCGATATTTAGTCTGTAGTCAAAGTAGTTGTAAGTAAAATTTATCACTACTTGTACTTTCATATTAGATGTAATGTCATGCCTTCGTCTTACAGCCGAGATGCATGACTAAGATGGATCTTGTGAAAGGATTAAATTTATGTGTTCTCCTGCTCCCCCTTGTGTTCCCTCCCCCCTCATCCTGCTTCGAATAGGAAAAACGTGGCACGGTTTTACTCGTATTTTTTAGGTTTTTCTCTTAACACGAACTTGGCGTTGAATAGAAATCGTTATATGCTTACAATGCTGTGAATGTCACTGTCAGGTATGCTTTTTTTCTTATTCATTCACGTGCCAATTTTCCTTTGAATTCCTCCTCTCAACTCGTTCAGTACCGAATCTAATCCTAAATTTAAAATGACTGCATTGTGTGAACATGAGCCGTCAAAAACTTGGTGCTCAGGTCACCGATTTGATATTTCTCTTCATTATTTGTAGTCACTCGTATTTGTTCGCGTCTAATGTATGTTCAAGTTCTGTGAAGCAAATATGTTTATCTACTCAGTATATTTGGGCTCTATAAAAGCTGTATGATTATGCGTTCGGTTGCGCAACTGCAGTGCTCATGAAAATATTCTGAACTCCTCTACGGTTCAATAATCATTAGTTTGTTAGGCATCGAGTGGGTCTTAAATGAAGTTATTACCTGGTCTCACATTGATGATAATATAGAGCTGGTACGTATTTGATGAATCAGAATTTCATGCTCTGTCGTAAGCGATTTGAAATTAATTTTTTTTCTAAATCCGTCTAGTTCTAATGACAGTTTAGGCTTTATCACTGCGATAAGCAGCTGAAGGTGCTGTATATCAGATTGGTCGTGCGTACACAGACTTAAGTCGAAACGCGTTCGTTCGCTTATCGGAATGAACTCCCTAATTTTATTATCAGGGGAACGTTGATTATAATTATTTGACCATTCTCACCCCTACGGTGGCTAAGAAACGGAGGTTGCGTGAGTATGGGGAAGACGAATTATTTTGGTTCGTTACTGTTGATCTTGTTGAGGAACTCATTCTGTTTTATCCTTGTACTATACTAGTTCCGACCCTTGTCGATACTTATCTACACCATTGCTTTTCTTTCTAGAAATTATTCCTTGATTCTTTCTGTGTGCATTAAGTTGGAGAACTGGGAGATAGAAGCGTTAAATTTAGTTCTAAAATAATGCAGTGAGGAATCAATCTTTTTCTTCAGTTACGACACTTCGTGCGGTCTCTCTTCTCTTATTCGCGTGTGCTCAGTAGTTCCAAATACTCCCTAAAATTAAAACCTATCGTGATATCACACTATTCTTTTAGTTTGTTGCTGTGAAAAGTTGAAGAACGTGGCTTCTTGTAGTTTGGTCCTGATAGTTATTGAATCGTTTGATCATTAAAATCAATTTATATCCTGATAGATGATCAATTCATTACATAAAACTTGCGCGTAGTGGTGTGTTATTTAAAATTTTGAAGAATTCATTGTGCTCTAAAGTAAAACACCGGAATATCTTGGTCTTATTCACAGCCTATTACTCCTGACGACAATGGCATCTTAAATGCATTCCTTTAGTACTAGGAAATTGTTGGGACCACCGGCCAGCCGAGACACAAGTCGTGTTGCGCAGGCCTTGAGTTACGCGTCGCTTCACGGTGGTGTTCCCCGATGTTGCAGTGGGTCCTGGCGTGCGGACAGGACGCTATCTTGTCCTGCACGCTGAGGGTACATGCCTTATATGAGATTTATTATGCGAGTCTTTAAAGGCAAGAACATAATCGGCTCTGTCTAGAATTTATCGTAGGGTGTCTCAAAGAATTTAGTATTACCATCAGTAGGCAGCCATGTATCGAGGGTTCGAGTCTCTGACAACAAGGTAAGAATTTCAAAATTGGTTTGCTATTTAGAGGGGCGTCTTTTGATCTAGTGCTAGGAAAAACATTTAATGAGACTACTTGAGATTTGATTTCTTGTCCCTACGGATATTATTGGTCAAGTTTATGTATTTAATTCTGTGCATTGACCAAACTTCAGTGCGTGTGCTTGTTCCGTTTTTTCTTCTCTTTGATGCCGTTTTTTGTGTTGTTGATGCCCCTTGTGTATCTAACATAGGCCCTGCATGGCCATTACTCAGGAGTGCCCAAACGTTCTTATCGTCAACAGGTGCTCAATTTGTTCGAGCCCAAGCTGTAGCTGGCGACCCCTGGCCTCTGTACGTGGTCTGCGCCTTGGACGCTAATGCGGCGCTGCGAGGTGCAGCTCCGGCAAACTTACCTTTGTCTCGTCTTCACGATCCCGAGCGCTTGCTCTCAATGCATTTAGGTGTCGCCCTTGCGAGTCTTAACCCTTCAAATGACCTCGCGCGCGGACTACTCTTGAAAAATTTGCAGGTTTAGCTTCTTAGTATTTTGTTCTGTTCATGCATCGCTGTGGCTTCCATTCGTGGGTCGAGCGGCGGCCTGCGCTGGGCCACCAAAGTCATGGTGTTTTGTCGCTGTAGTGTGTAGAATTCACAGTTCGCTTATTACTACAGGATATTCAGAAAAGACGCTCCCCTGTAAATCATAAATAAATATT
>VOMN01034967.1:0-27775 GCA_014899125.1 Orchestia grillus
CGGTTCCGATAACATCGAGCAATGCGCACTACTTCAACTCGTGCGCATACTCAACTACGTTTGTATTCCAATGCTACGGCGCTGAGGGTCCGTCGCGCTGCTGAGAACCGCTACCTCTGTTCCACACTCTTCGTCAGCAGAGGTCAATAAATTACAAAAACTGAATAAATTTGTTAAAGTTAAATATTAGGGTCAAAACATGGGATGAATTTAACAATTTACATAGGTAAGAGACTACATACATACACATATCAATACATGCAAGCACCGTTTTGTATATCTTGACCTCGGTCTCTATGATGTCCGTAGTTGAAAATTAGGTCGGCATTCGAATGGTTGAGAATAAAAGAACATGAAGATCTTTTCTGAGGTTACATAAAATAAGGTGCTTGAGAAATTTGTTCTTTGGGGATATCAGCAATAAGCAATAAAGCAATTTCCAGTGCCAAAAATTAAAAAAAATTGTTTACTGATATCATTAGGTTCATAAAATCACTTGAAATTAAAGTGTCAGGAAGAAAAAATTCTCTTTTGAAGATAAAATATAAGTCCAACTTGTTCATTGCTTGGTGCTGTGAGAACACGTTCGAAATAAAGCGCTAGAATATCGTTCGCCAATTTTATTAATAGTGTAGGACATATTTTAAATTGGAATCGTTTTGTATGTGGTTCTACTTTTAATATTTTTTCTGAAAGAAAAATAAAACGCAAATTAATATCATAGGATAAAGAAGGAGGTTTGATATTTGACTTAATTGCCTGAAAACTTTCCGAAAAAATTATTAAACTTTACCAAAAACTAGATTTGCAAACTCTGTGCAACCTAAATTGGTGAACCGAAACTCTGCTTGATTAATGGCTAAATTTGCACAGTAGATAAAAATGTTTAATTAAGAAGTGGCAAAGAAATGTCAAATAACGAAAAACGAATTTGAAGAAACTCACAGCGTTCAGCAATTGCAACATAAATTACAGAGTTACCCTTACAGTATTTTATTTACAAATGTGAAAATAGCTCTGATGCTTCATGCACTTCAAAGATTTTGAAACGCATGCGTACATATCAGGGAATATTTTCTGAATCTTTTGACACAAGCATCGCGTCTGAGATCGAAGATACGTCCCCTCGAGCGAGGCAGAATTTCGTTATTCGATGTCTTGTATTTGAGATTTCATTGAAATGGATGCCTTGCAACCGATATCATACATGCCCTCGAGAGTACCAAGACTTTGGTGAACTTTTTAATTTTCAGCGATGATGCTATTTCAAAATTTGAAAACAAAACTATGCTATCCAAAGCTCCAGAGTAAGCAATTGCAGCAGAATGTTACCAGCAGCCGTGTTCAATATTCTTGGCAGAACTCAGCGTAGACTGAAGAAGATCCTGGCGCTGGTAGCGAGGGCTGCAACGCCCTCTACGATAAGGATCTCGGCAGCGAGGCCGCTCTGACTCGACGTGATTAAGAGGATATCGATCGTCAAAAGTTCAGCGATTAAGACCAATGAAATGAGGAGAAGGGCTAGAGGTAGAAGGCATGGCTGACCAACTTGACTTATAGTTTGTAGATTACCAACGTAGCTGAAATAAAGCTGTAGGATGATAAGCGTTGAAACGATGAGAGCAATTTTCTGACCGTAAAACAAATGAATTTCTCAAATAAAATCATGATGAGAAGTCATTACAGTATCGAGTCGTGTACACCTGCTTTAGTAAGTACACAGAGAGGGCACACAATAAAGGTATTAATTAAAATTTTATTTATTGCCTGTGCTAGAGAATTTCTGACGAGCTTGGTTTGCACGCCCCCAGCACCTGAGGATGTTGAGGCGAATACGCAGAGCTCGCAACTCGTCATGGAAGCAGCTGATGCCGAGAGAATACATATGTTAGCTCCTAGCACTCAGAAGTAACATGCTAAGGACTTACTACGCCTGTGGACAAAACTTGAAAGATTGCAAAGAATATTTCATAACGTTAATTGAGTTGTAGTGATAAGACTCGAGAAAACTCAATGATTGAAATTTCTACGCTACAAGCGATGTTTGCAGGCTAGTGAAGCAGAAAGAAAGAATCATCACATATCAGTCGTAATAGTCCAGGAAATTCTAATGTCAAAAGATGACAATTTATAAAAAAATATTATACAATGGCTTCATTTTTCACTCTTTTTTAACATTCTCATTCTTAATATTCTCGGTTGAATTTCTTCAAGATCTTTTACTAAGAAGTTTTAAGTCAACTGAAAACATATGTGATGAAACATTGATTTTAATTTCTCCAAATAAAAATCGCTTAGCATTTGGTGTTGATTCGTGGTCACTTTAGTTGAAGGAATGAATGGAAATTATTACGTTGATGTTTTCATGTTTCACTCTGCAATTCTGGGGTTAAAATAGGACAGGACGAGACTATCCATAGAGATTGGAAAATCTGTGTTAACACGTTTGCAAGGGCAGGTAAATTCAAAATCGTACCTAGAGAATTGATCCACGTATGCTGAGAGCAGAGGTATCAATTGAATAATAATTTAAAAGTTAGTCGTAATTTACTATTCAACGATTTTCAACAAGAAAAATTCAGCGAGCACAAGTTTGTATAGAACAGTAGAAAGAAAATCTCCGAAAAAGTTCATTTTTAGTAACTACAACTGACTTACGATACTATCAATAGCAATTTAATACCGCGGTGGATCTGCTGCACTACTTTAAATTATATTGTTTTTGTGCAGACATTGCGTTAACTAAGAGAAGCAACTGAATTGCAGCTCTTAAATGGAATTTAACTATGTAAAGCTTGGATAGTAAGGTATCAAGTCTTTCTATGTTAAAAAAAGTCCTACATTTTCCTTCACGCGGTAGTTGCCACGTGTACTTGGGTGGTTCGCCCTGGTCTTTCGCTGCATACATGTATGTTCATCGCTTGCATTGTTTCTCACGCATTTAGTTTGATGCTTTATTGAGATATTCAAGTGCATGGGTACTATGGCTCGTAAATTTAGTTAACCAGAAATATTTATTCGGTAATTTGTTTTTAGAATTTTCTCGTAGAAAATTCATACTTCTGCTTTAGAAGCACGCTTATTATTAGAGGTAGCTCTAAAGAAATGTAACGTAAGTTCCATTTATTAATTAAGAACCTTTTCTGAATTCTTAGCTTACTTCTTTTTCCCTGTAAGTAGCGTGGAACGGTCTCAGAGAGAATTTTTAGCACATCCTAGCCTACGAAAGCCGTTCAAAAGTTCTGAGCCTTGCCCAGAAAGAAGAGCCATACCTGAAAATGTTTGTTGTGGTAATACACTACGACCTCTTATAACACTAGAAAACTATTACAAATCTCTGTTTCGATTTGTGTATTGGTGAGGCTCATGCAATGATGAAAAGAAATGCAAATAAACTAAAAATGGCCATCACTGAGACACGAACATTCATAAAGTATCCACAAAAGACAGGTAAGAAACCTGGGAAATTCGACAGAACGTATTACTGACGAGAGCTGAGCGCGCACCTTTTTATGCGAGTGAAGAATTGGTGAGCAAAATTCAGGACGGGCGGGTCAACACATGTGGTGACCTTCAGAGAGTTCAGATGGCTCATACGCTGTTGAACACGTCCATGTCACTCGCTGCAGGTTAACGTCCCCCATGGTTTTGGATGGCAGCGTCTCATTAAACAGCAGATAGCTAAGTTCGTAGGTATTAGCTTAGTTTCAGACTGCACTGTTTTAAATGAGATCTTGCACATGTGCAAGATGGAGGTTTTGGAGATAAGCATGACACTGTGTACACTGGGTTCCACAAAAAGGCTTGACATTTCCGGGACATTTCTGACTCACTTTCAGGCTAACCTTGAGAATTTCCTCTGCAGGTTAATAACTCATGATGAAACTTTGGCTTATCCCTTTGAGTTTGAATAAAAAAGTAAAAGGAAACAGTTGAAAACACGCTCCCCACCATCTCGAAAAATGTTCAAGCTGGCTGCATCTCTTAGCAAGGGGATGGTTTCTGTTTTTTGTTGTGAAGGGGGGTTTTTGGAGTCGTATTCATGACAGGCTGCCTGAAAAAGGAGAACCTAGTTATGACTGCACAATGCATCAGTATTGAGACAACTGAAGGATGCACAGAAGCGACACAGCGGGAAGCTGAGGGCAAAGGAAAGCTGAGGGCAGAGGAAAGCTGAAGGCAGAGGGAAGCTGCTAACGTCTCCCACCATCAGTAGACTCTCTGAGTTTACTTCATCAACCATGCTAACGTCTCCCACCATCAGTAGACTCTCTGAGTTTACTTCATCATCCATGTTAACGTCTCCCACCATCAGTAGACTATATGAACTTCACTCAATTTCTACAACAATGAATTCCTCTCCGCTATCGGCGTTTCAATGTTAAATGACGAGAGCTCCCAACCAAGTTCAATAGAAATGTCACTAGCGGTAAAGTAATTAATTTCATGATTACGGTACAACGTTAACGGTGCAATTTCAAGACGAAAACTGAATAAATTTGACATTCAATATTCATATTCGACTTTCAACTGAGAAACGGATGCGACGTAGACGAAAATATAAATAACTGAAAAAAGGAGGATGAAAAAGGACCACACCAGCGGAGTACAAATACAAATATTTTCTGAATAAAGCAAGTAGTGAGGCAACGCTTTTAGAGTCGTGTAAAATCTAACGAAGATGGGAAAAACGAACTCAAGTGGATCCATTTAGATAATTTAAATAATTTTAATGGCATGTAATAAAGAGAAGAAAATATAATTCGAGCTGCGACAGAAAAATCGAGTGCAGAACAACTTGGATCAAGGGAACGAGAGCAGTCATATGGATGAGTTGAAGCTCGATAGTAGCAGTACGGAAAAACTTCGAGGAAAATAGCGTAAAATGAATTACATCACAGGTCAGAATGAACGAGGAAATACGGGGTTACGAAGAAAACAGGAAGATCAGGGAATGAGAGGACGTAGAAAGTGGAGGATACATGGGGAGGAGAGTGGGGGGAAGAAGGAGCATGGGGAGAGTAGCTAGAGTTGTGCCACAGTTGGCAGGGTCCCAGGCAGAGGCGCTGGGGCTGCGAGAGCTACGGCTGGAGGCGACGCAAGTCGAAACGAAGACTCCGGCTTAGCTCCAATGAAAGCTTTTTCCAAAGCATTGGCCTTTTTGGGGCCGCTAAGTGGCCTCAGCGGTGCGCTGCCCTCTTGAAGACACTGCAAACTCTCGAACTGTCTTCCATTAGCGCCGGCAAAAATATTTAATTACTCTTAAACAGGTTCTTTAAAGTTTCGTTCTAATGGAGCTTCCTTTGAGTGACCAGTCCCTCTTTTATGCGGTGTAATTTGATTCTGTCCTAGCACCGCTACGACGACCGCCGCTATCACTGAAGGGGCATCTCCACTGCGGTATAAAAACCTGCGTCTGATGGACGAGGAACAGAAAAAGAGTTCTGTCATTTGATTGGTCGTTGGCTATCTGATGTGGTCCGACGTCCGGGTCCTGATTAGGGAAGACCTTCCACTCAGCCCTATCAGTTTTACTCCAATCAACGGCGTCCTGCGGCGTCGCAAGTCAATGAGTATTGATTTCTAGCGGAACTGCATATCTTTGATTTATTTCATGACCACGGTTGAATTTAAAACAAGGAAAGAAAATGAATTTGATCCCTTCAATCATAGCTTCAACGAGTGAAGTTTAATACAATTCAACTGAAGCTATAGATGTTTTGTCTGAATTGGATTTTTATTCGAATTTTTTTTATGGATTTTTATTCGAAACTAACGTACTTCGAATAAATCTTAGACTTGAATTATCTGTTCATCATATACGGCCTAAAATGTTGCCTTATACTTTTTTAATAAGTGTGACGTTTCATTCTAATAATAACTTCCACAGAAAAAAGTTTTTTGATAGTCGAAAAAACATAAAAGCCACCGACCCCAGACTGAAATCGCATATTCAGTCACTCGAAATGTCTGATTATGGTTTGAAATTTGGCTACCAAGACTGCGATACCAGTTTAAATTAATGGTTCTTATCTATAATTTGATTACATCAAAGGTCAGATCCCATTATTCGTTCGATCAGTTAATCCTAACTTCATTATACTTTTCTTCAGTATCCGATTCTTGGAACTGCCTAAATAGATGGAACAATCGTAAATACTCGGATGGAAGGGAACAATTTTTCACAAATCGGACAGGAATCTTGGCCATTATCTTCAGAACGACCATTTGCATAGTTTACAAAGGTGCATATGTTCCGTGAATGACTTATGGCTGGGGACAAACTTTGATTTGTCTGAGTTGGTGACGTACGACCGCTGTCTGTGCCATGATCAATGCTCTCCAGCCACTGAACCTCAACCGGCCTCCGTGAGATCTTCAGGGCACAACGTGTCCTACTTGCCATTGGGACACGGGAATCTGAATTAATACTTCCGAAGCAACGCATGTTCAAACAACGGTTTTGTTAAACTTTACACCGCTGTTCATTCCCGTGTAAAAATGTCATTACAATACGTAGTTACTCTCTTTAGTAATCTAAATCGCTTTAAGGATTTCCAGTTCTACTTTGCCTTGACGATTAGTTAAGGGTTTCCGTAGAGTAAAGTAGTTGTGAGTGGCATTTTGCAAGGGTCTTGCATCGCGGTAATCAGTAGTTAAGGACTTTTTAAAGTGATCTGAAAGTGCAATGTTGCTATTTATCGTAAGAAAAACACTACATCAGAAGGGTTTTTAGTTAACGTGTTGGACCGATTATGCTCTGCTAAGTTAGTCATGGGCCTTGAAAAATTGAACTGTCTTTGTTTCACTGCTGCCATCAAATCTTTTCATTTAATTAGTAACTTAATTTATCACTTGGCCGCTTTTATTTATTCGAGGAATTTTTTATGATACGCTTGTAAACAAATCTCATTTTACGGTGAGAATTACAAAATTTGATCTCATTCCGCCTACATCACGTCTAGCTAAAAATCATACACTGCGTGCATACAGAGACATCTGTGCTCAGACGCCACACTTATGAAATGAGACCAAAAGCCTCTCAAGCCGATTGCAGATAAATAGAGTGATGAATGGCGAGGTGAACAGACCGAAAAGAAGATTATTTTCGTGCCGTTTACTGAAGGGGCGTCCTTTAACCCTCGTCTCATTTGGTCTGAGCTTGCACCGTCGCGTCAGTTTCTTATTCTCAGGCCAGATTAGAGCACTTTATAGCTCTATGAATCGGCGTTATGACTTATAAACAGGACTCACTGTTACTCTTGCAAAGCCATTCAAACCATAACCACCTCTCGGTTAAAGTTGAATGCCTCTCTTTGTAGCGAGAAACGCTTTCTTCTCGCGCTCTTCTACATACATAATGAAGTCACTCTACGCGTGGGGTAAGCCCCTCTACGCGTCGGGTAAACCCCTCTACGCGTGGGGTAAACACCCCTGCGCGTGGGGTAAGCCACTCTACATGTGGGGTAAGCCACTCTACGTATGGAGTAAGCCACTCTACGCGTGGGGTAAACCACTCTACGCATAGGGTAAACCACTCTACGTGTGGGGTAAACAACTCTACGGGTAGGGTAAACCACTCTACGTGTGGGGTGAATCACTCTGTATTTGGAGTAAATAAGCCCTGCCTCCACAAACACAACAGGGCTGATAAAATTTAACAGCTCAGTGCTTCAACTTGATAAATCCGCAACAAAATTTCAGTACGAGTCAATAAGATGTAATTTCTTCTGAAGATAGCGATAGCGATGGTTAAATTTTTGTTAATTTAGCACTCGTTTCGTCGCAAACACCTTCATTACCACTTGGGAAAATCTCACCCTCTCTAACCAGTTTAGCATCGATTCTAATCGTTAGCTTTTGAGTGTTTTTTGTGGAGACGATGAATTCTATTTTTCTCAGATTCACACTACAGTGTAATTGCATATAGTATAAGTAGCATATCAACGTAAAATTTAACATAGGAACAGAATCTAAAGTAATAATTCATAACATAATTTAATGAGTCAATGTATATAGTCAATGAAATTTGGAATTTTTTTATCTAAATTATGCAGAATTTATAAAAAATGTAATTTAAAAAAAGTGTCTTGAAAGAATTTTATTGAGCTTAAGGTAAATCGCTTTTCTAGCAACTCTTTTCAGTCATCAGTCATCATTGAAATTATGGGGATAAAGAATTATTTAGAACTTATTAGACACAGAGCTTTCATGGGAATCAATAAATATTACAATAACTCCCGAGTGCCTGGAGATAATACGGGAGTTACGATAGTCCATGGCATGAGATATGCATTAATCCCATACTGCTAAAATCCAAACACAGAGCTCTTCTGAGACTGTAACCCGAGTAGTTTGAGAATTTTAGGAAATCATTGCAAATTTCAATTTACTTTTTCCTGTCAATCAAACTGATCTGTTTCAATGTGCAAACGTTGACAATGGAAGGTTGGAGGAGACTTTTAAGGACGGATGATGCTGCGCGTCGCTAAAATAATTGTATGCGACTTATTGTGTTACGCACAGAGCAAATGAAGTAGTTTTCTAGGTGGGAAACACACGTAAATTCAGCAATACTAATTCCTGAAAAAATAGAATGAGAGAATCCGTAATTTAACCATTCGTTCATGCTGAGCATGATTAAGTAGAAAATTTTTCTTCAGGCAATGGCAGAGCGTACACTGACCCTGACGACGCAACTTGTTTCTGGAACGAAAACTTGCTTAGTAAAAAGACATATTATTCCGGACATTGTTTTCTTTTTTGTCCTACGGAACTTGGCATAAATCTAAAAACTTTCATTAGATTTTGACGAGGAAAAACGTTGCGCCTCGAGCTGGTAGACTTCAGCTCGCTGAGAGGCCGCAGAGACAAAGTCAGCAAGGCTCTGGCCGCATGAAATGTAAGAATGAAGGCGTCAAAAAATTCATGAATTTCATAAAGTCGTAATACCGAAAACAAAAAACAAAGGAGAGCAAGTGAATGAACAGACTTCAGAGGTAGTATGAGGAGAGTCATATCTTGCACGGAGAACAAAACTTATTTTGGTCAAGATAACTGGCAGAATCAGGACACTGGAGAAACTTTTTGTCATCAGCAATGACGCTTCCCGGCATCTCTTCGTCAACCTTTACACTGAGAAAATTCGAATAATAAAAACTATGGTAATTTAAACGTGTGTCACTGCGTGGCACTTAATGGCCAAACAATTTGGAGTGCGGGCTCAAAGTTGAAACACGCAAACATTCTACTTACCCAAGATTGTCAATCGTTAAATAAACACACATTTGACTGTCCTTAAACTACAGTTGGGAATTTTTTGCCCGGATCATCTTCAAAATTCAAAGACAGGACGCATTTGAATTTGAAGCTTTGTAATCCACTCATTCTAGGTATTTGAATTACTCGAATTAAAACAATTAAGAATTTATTAGTTGAAGGTTTAGGAAATGAACTTGAGTAAAGTCATGAAGTTGTGCGTCATGACGAATTAGTAACACATTCTTATTGAAATATGAGATAGTGTTGAAACATGACTACACAATATTCACAAGTGATTGGCCTCAAATTTACTTCATTCATTCAAAACATCAAGTTAATTTCAAATTATACGAGGGCACTTACTAGATTTTTGCCATTTCTGAGAAGGCCATAAATAGAAATGTGGCAAAAATAGCAAAGTAGAGTATTGGAAACACTCGCATTAACAAATAAAAATGAATCTCGCCTCGGAAGGACTGACATGGCAGAAACTGAACTTCTGACGTCCCCCGCAAGGTGGAGCTGCGGGGTGAGAGCCAGACGTAGCAACGGTCCGGTCGGCGCTGAGAGCTCATCTTAAAAAATCTACGAGACGCTGGAAAAGATCGAGAGGCGGAAGATTTCTCCGGGAAGATTTGGGGATGACGCACGCTACTGTGCAAGCAGCTCTTGTCCTTCTCACAATGGGTGTAAAAAAAGGCAAATGAATGCCGAGCAAAGCAAAGCTTTTGTTTAGTCATCAGTTGTTGGCAAAAGTTTTTCCGAGCTCAAGACGGACATTAAAGTTCTCTCGTAGTCCATTTTTCGTCCGCCCTAAAACTCGCACTTGATGAGGATCATTTCAACTTTCGTAGTGCAATTTTAATGTCGGCGGAATAAGCCCTCAAAGCAAAGTGGATATTACAAAGATTCTATTGAGAAGTTCTGTGATGAAAAACCATACACAATTGTGTCAATTTTTTGTCGTGCTGTCGTTACAAGAGTTTCACAGTCCTAGTTTCTCAGACAGAATTTTAACCCTAAAGCATGTGTAACGAAAAGTGACTTTGGTTACTAGGCCAACTGCCTATACATCTGACAAATCATAACAATGAATGCAATCATGTATAATTCTACTAGTGCATAGGAGATTCTTGGGGCCTTCAGGAGTTCTGAAGAATTTGTCATAGGAAGTTTATCCAAAATGTTGATGCAAATGATCTTCGTGTCTCAGACATGCATTCATAGGCACGCTCGTGACCTGCGTGTGCCCTTTGTAAATAATTACGGATTTTATTATTGAACACTTCATTCTATTGACTAGAATATTGGTTTGAGTTATGTGGCCATGAATTTGTTTCTCAAATCGATTTTCCGAGTTTCACTGTCCCAGACGAATGGGATTGAAATATTTGGAATCCCATTGAAATCTTCCAAGCTATCTTTCAAGAAAATTTGTAGTCATGGTCCTCAGTGAGAAAACTCCATCGTTCAGTTTCTAGTGTTATGCCCATTAGAGGATAAGTTGTTGAACGTATGTGGAAAACAGTCTCCAAAATTATTTTTAATTTTGGGATCTGTAAAGTTTTCATTAGGCTCAAAATTAGACCTCAACGCCCGTATGGACTCACCCGAACATGCGCTGTGATCGTAAAGTAAGCAGGCGAAAGATTGAATCGATATTTATGCATTGTAAATAATTATTCCATTATAATTTAGGGTATTTTATAGTATGAGCTCATGTGTTATAATTTAAGAAAAATTAATTTTCATACAGTGTAAGTTGAATCTTCGTTGTTATTTCCGTAGAGTTTTGTTGCAGCATCCGCTGCGTGCCATCTCTCAATCGCAATGATGGAGATAGACAAATAATTACGAAGTCTAGAAACACTAATGATCGTACTCTATGAGTAACTTATTGCTATTATATGAGTGCAGAAGTTTTATACGTGTTCATAGTGATGGAAATCAGGATATGATTTTACAATGCTTTGAGGATATAAATTGAGTTTCTCGTCTGTATTGTAAAAAAAGTATATTGTGGAAGTATCCGCCACTGAAACGTTTTGCCAAACATTAATCTACCGTTGTCAAGCAATGAGGCTACAATGGCATGTTTTAAATTGATTCGAAAGGTAAGTTCCTGAGATGAAAGTACACTTATATGAAAGTTTTTTATGGGGATGCAAAAAAAGTAGTCTGTGGGCACCCATAAAAATATTCGAAAGCGTGTTCAGTTTTACAAATTTCAATGCAAATTCGGTGTATTTTAAAATCACTAAAATAATTGACTTATTCACGTGCGAAATATATCATAAAAGCCCAAGTTGTTTTCCCAGCAGAAATGCTTGGAGTCGTCACCAGTTCATTTTGTGGCTGTGAGTCTACCATCACAGGCATCATTCTTCGTTGTTCATGTTAATGAATAAATAGTGATTGGTAAGATTTGGTAATAGTATGACAGATTCCTACAGCTTCTTTCAATAGTAACGTTAAAGAGGGTTAAATTTTTTCTATAAATATTATTTCTATAAATGCTATTCCGAACGTGCGCTTCAAAAACTAAATTTCAAGAAATTTGAAATGCGTCGCCCATTACCTACCATCGTACCAGAAATGTGACGCTTATAAAAATTGTAGTATTTTCATGCTATAATCATCCCATAAATTTAATTCTTTATCGACCTTTTTGCATTACATGAGAAGTCATAGATATGTAGATTATGAGAAGTATCAAAATTACATCCGACAAAATGTTTAGTCTGCACGATTTGGTGCCGGAATGAGGCGCTCATCGCTTGCTTGGCTGCATTGTACCTTCTGGATGAGGATAGTGCCGGTACCTTCTGGATGAGGATAGTACCGGTACCTTCTGGATGAGGCTAGTACCGGTACCTTTTAGACGAGGATAGTACCAGTACCTTCTGGATGAGGCTAGTACTTTCTGGATACCTTCTGGATATCTTATGGATGAGGATAGTAATAGTACTTTCTGGATGAGGATAGTACTTCTAGATAGTACCTTATGGATGATCCTTAGTGAGAGCGATGTAAAATGGGTCCTTTATGATATATATTCTTGACACGAAAAATGTATTTCTTACACGTATTATGAATTCTATCACTTCAATTTTTATGACACCTGGGAACTATCATATCAATTCACCCTGAAATTTTGATTCGATTTAAGTTAATTTCAAACTATTTTGGACTCTTTGAAGTTCTGTTTCAAACAAATTACTTGAAATAACTCTCATTGAGGTGCAAACCAGAGAAGCGCCGCAACGACGCTCTTGCCACAAATGCAGTTGCGAACGAACTCTTTGAAATGAAACCCAGCGGGCGATGAATCTCATATTATTTATTGATGACATATAGGAAAATGAAAATAAGAGAAATTGAAACTGAGGATGAAAATTTTGAGGAGAAGTGGCTCTTCCGATATTGTTGTCCCCACGGTAATGTATTGCGTCACAACACTATCGGTGCGCTCGTTATTGAAGTATCTCTTCCAGCATGAATTAATTTAAAACGTTTTTGACTTTGAACTATTGCTGATTTTTACCCAATTCTCGCATGTATTTGTGTTCAAAAAACATGTTTTATTTTCAAAGAATCGTTAATTTTGATCCGGAAATTGGCGTGTCTGCATGTTGGGTCCACACCACCACAACGCCCCTTCAGTTATGAACTCGCCATGCAGGTTGGGACGAACAGTGCGAGGCAGAGAGCTATTTCGAGCCTCCTGCAGCTCAGGCATTGCAGGATTTTTCAAAAGTCGTAGCAAAACACGCGTTCAGACCTCCAATTTCAAAGGCTCAAACCTTCAACTCCTTCAGGCTCAAACGTTTCGTTTGTTCAGGTCAAAACCTCTAACTCACTCAAGTTCAAACCTCCAACTTATTCAGGCTCAAACCTTCCACTTATTCAGGTCAAAACCTCTAACTCACTCAAATTCAAACCTCCAACTTATTCAGGTTCAAACCTTTCTCTTTTTCAGGTCAAAACCTCTAACTCACTCAAGTTCAAACCTCCAACTTATTCAGGTTCAAACCTTTCTCTTATTCAGGTCAGAACCTCTAACTCACTTAAGTTTATACCTCCAACTTATTCAGGTTCAAATTTCTAAATTCCATAGGCTCGACCTCCAACACACAGAAGCTCAAGCCCATGACTCACTCACTATCCATATTCTTGCCATTACCCTTTAATTTGTGGCCCAATTCCGCTCTTATTTTGCCCCAATTTCACACTCGCACTTTAATACGGAAATCGTTTAGCATTTCTTTCAGAGTTGCAGCCAAAGTTTCAGAAGTTTTTAAGACTTTTGCTGCCGCTCACAAAGTGTTTCTGGCAGAACAATCGGTAAATTTGACTTATTTAGGCTACCGAAATTAGCTGAAATCTCTGACAGTGCCGTCACCTAAAATTGAAAATTTTGCATATCATCAGATTGTGAAATTTCATTCGAGGACGTAGATATTCGAGTAAGGTTCAAATTCCGACAGTCAAGAATATTTCAATTTCAATTTTGAATTCTAGTGATGGGCTAACGTAGATTATTATTCTGAATGGTAAATGGAGATGCAGTTTGTTGATGATAAAATCGTTCCAAGTTAATTATAGGGATGTTGATTCAATTCAATAGAACCACTTTGTTGAAGCCACAAGTAGGACACGAAACTGTACACTGTATCCGAAATAATTTCATTACCATGCATTATTGCTTAAAAATTTCTCCGAAATTTAAAATTATCTACTCTACACTACATCGCTGAACGACTTACGTTTGTCAGCTGAGCTCTGTCTACTCTAACAAACTCTCCGGAAATCCGGAACACTACCTCTTCTGAATCTCGTCCAAACTGTGCTTTTGGCCGCGTGAAGTTGTACGAGTGCAGAATGTAAACAAACGACGCTGCTCCTGGAGTATGTGTGGTAAGTTGATGTATGCAAGTGTATAATTTCATATCTTGGCAGTTGTTGATCATGTGGGTGTTATTTTTATGTACGTTTTTACCCGTGTTACGAAAATCTGTATGCCGTCGATCTTCTAATGTCTTGCAGGTAGGCAAGAAATTGCCATTGACTATTTATGCAACTGCCAGCTGCTATTTATGCTAAATTAACTAATCCATAATTTAAATGTACTCATAGGACAATATTAAGCTATAATCAAATGAATAAATTCCCATTGAATCTTTTTTCATAAAATCAAATTTTTATAAGGTTTACAGCTAAAATGTCAAAAAGAAAATACAGTCAAATCAATTTGAAAAAAAAACAAATAGCTACGAGCATAAATGAAAACACGAAGTTTTTGTCCATCAATATAATTAAATAGAGTGGTTCTCGAGCTATAACAGCATTCACAATACGTAAACAAGTGACTTCGCTTTGTCTACGAAAGATTGTGTTTGGAGTTTTCCAACCCCTTGGAAAACACAAACACACCGAAATCTGCCGGCTTTTAAGATCTGTTCGTGTTCGCGGCGAGCTGAACAACACGAAATTCGCTTCAAGGATTGATGGTGTGCACAAGCCGTCAGATTGCCTCATCTGACTGCAGCAATTGTGCGCTAGGAATTACTCTAATACCAATGTCTCAAGTCATATTATGGAAAAATGCTAACACGGAAATTCATTTTTGTTGGTCAGGCAACGGTAACATAATATGTAAGTACTAACCCCAGCGTTGGAACATTTGTTCGGTAATGTTGATTTTTATCATCTAACAGCATTTACTTGTCATTTTCTGTCACGATGACTCACTTATTGGTTGATGCTTTATTCACAGAAAATATCAGTCCGTTTTTTCCCCACTGTCGAAGGCAAGCGTGAGTTTCATTTCACATCGTCCACTGCTAAGCTCACATGTTCTATAACATGCCGTGCTCCAGCCATTCTTAGGTTGCCTAAACGCTATCGCATATTTATTCCAAGATCACAACTACCACTGATTCAAAGAAGCTATCAAGGTGAGATCAGCTGGTCCCTCTCAATAACATAAACAGAAGCCTTTTATTGACTCACTCGCCTCCGAAATAGACCATCGAGCTCAGTTTTCCCACCACTATTAGAGCTTTTTAATTAAGTTTAATCTGAGTTTAATTCCCCCGAGCACTACGGTAATGGGTCGGGCTGGCGTCCGTATCCGTGGCACCACACATCTTCGGGCACTGTCCTGATTACCAACTGTGACTGCGGACCATTCGCGCGGAATTTTTCCTTTGAATGCCTTGCGAACGGGCGCCAGATTGTGGAAGGCGAAAGAACATGGGAACGTCCAGTATTGTGATCGTTTCAAAAGAACGGGGCAAGAATTTGCTCTCCGAGGGTAATTTTTGAAGAAGACCGAGAGGAAGCCACCATGACTGTCATTGGCATCCGCAGTAGACGACAATGGCGTTGAGCATCTCTTGCCTTGTTTTCATTGCAAGCGCTGCAAAAGTGGGCCAAATATGTTCGAATTGAAGGCCGTCCTTGCGCCCAGTTCTTGCCGCACTTGAAAGGACAAGACACGGAGTTGGGAAGGGGCACGGAACGTCTCATCGAGAGTTGATGCAGCGAACCTCCGCTGGTGCGCTGGAAATGTACGTCTCAGCCTGGTTTGAAACGGACAGCTTTGAGAGTCGTCAACCGTAATTTTGTGAAAAATAGTAAAATCAGGAAAATCTAGAGGTAAAATTCGTTTTCACTATTCAGTTTTATCCAAATAGATTATGATTTTAAGATATGTACGTAGATTGAGCTACATGACGGTAACGTGCTCACTCCTGTCATGTTTCGTGTCTGCAGACAAATGTACCATATTCACGTCTCTTCGTCAATTTATTTTCTTTGTTCAAATATTCCAACTCGGAATTTTTCATCCGGTAAAATTTAAGAAGTGGACGGGTGGAGTATATCAATTTTGCGATGCCGTAGGTACTTCAATTTTATTTTTCATGTAGGATTCACACTAAGGATAATTCCTAAGGATAAGATGTAGGAAAAATAAATCAGTTATTAGTTACATAAACATTCTAGATGTCCAGTAGATACTACATTTCTAGTTGAACACTTTTTAGTTCAATATTGTTGAGTTTTTCAAAAAAATATTAAATTCCATAACCCACTTTTGGGAATTCAGAGTCAATTGTGTCCATTTTGGGGTCAGTAAGTTCAGGACAGTTAGCTTTCTTCACACGAATGTTATTTAAAAACTTGATGACGAAGTGAGCCACTCTCAGTGAAAGTATTTTTACTTTGGTCGGCCTCTAAGTGTGATGAAACAGCTAAACACGGTTAGTCAAGTCTAAACGTTTCGGAAAAAATTGCATCCTCTTCAAGAAATTCTGAAAAAATTTAAATAAAATTCGAAAAATGAAAACATTGTACCGCTAAAAAATTTTCATGGAAAACTCGCTATAGAAATGACCAATTTGTACGATCTAAAACAGACTTACCTTAGGGTGTATGTGATGATTCTCAATTTTTAAATCTAAATTACGAGTGCCAGTGCACAGTATTACAAAATCGTCCTCTGTTACCCGTACACATCACTGCTCGCTATGGAGACAAATAACAACGAATGACTGGGTTGCATCAGAGATCTACGTACGAGGCTTGTATATTACTGTGATCATGTTATCTCCTACTGCACGTTTGGAATTTTATTTAACCCGTCGTGAAAATCATTGGTTCCAATATCGAAAATCATAATAGGAATTATTGCTAAGATTTTTCTAAAATATTCTCATAAGTGACGACTTTTCGTGTTTCTTGAACATAAAAATCTGATAATATATTCGGCTCGAATATTTCAAATTCAGTTAGTATCACGCTGATCAGATTCATCAAGTCATGAACAGGAAGATAACATTTGGGATCGGATGGATGTCTTTGCGAATGTTACAGTTAGTGCGTCCGCGTATGCGGATGGAATTGGGCATGTGATGTTTCAACATCTGCGCATGCGAATGCTATCATTTCGAAATCTGCAAACGCGAAATCGAATGTCATAAAAATATCGAATAATGAATAAAGCAGTGAAAAATTGAACGTACCTGCAATTATCGTGGAAATTTTGATATCTCCGTATATTTAGCAGCAATAGCGCGTTACTGCTTCCAGGACACGGCCCACTCGCCACGCATCCCACCAGTCGCTCTCCCCAGCCTCTGCCCGTCACACAACCACACATCCTTTGCCCAACCTCCACCTACTCACTAAATATGTAACGCGTGAAATTATGTTACTAGCGTGTACATAGTACTTGGCAACATAGTACATAGTACTCGAGGGAATACTCAAACTCGATCAGAAGTAAACTAAACTCAACAAACATCAGCTTCTCTGCATTACCCCCTCCCCCCTCCCTACCCGCTGTTCACCCTGAACACTGTTTTTGGGGGGTTACATGCCGGCTTGTTGAGAGTCGAATGATTTTTTAGTTAATACTCCACCACTTGATGAGGTCATCACTCAGTGCCAACTTGTATTTTTCTCGATTATGCTTTTCGACCTCCTCTACCACTGACGTTGGCTTTTCTGAATCCGTCTCGTCGTCACTGCTAGATTCCATGAAAATATTCATAGCAGACGACAGCGTTATCTTTTTCCTTTGTACGGCACTTTCAATGGTTATCCTCGATTTACACTTCAGCATTTCTTGCTTGCCATTGTCGTTATCCTCGGTGTGAGTCTTGTGTACAACATCTTCAGCACGAGTTGGAGCTTCTTTCATATTTCCCATTACATGAGGCGATGAAAATAATTTCACTTCATAAATTACGCTTTAGCAGGAAAGGTGGCCAGCGCGTACAGCTCGTTGCCTTGAAGTTCACCAAATCTTTCATTAACTTCCCGACGCGAGGTCTCTTTCATCGTCCGAGTGAGTTGATCAGTGTTGATATTTGAGTCGCTCGATGCAGCTTCAGCATTGTGAATTGCCACCGAGTCCGTGGTATGACGTCAGACACTGATGCATTTGCGGCTTAATGATCGGTATGGTGATTCCTTCGAAAGGCTGTAGGCCGAACCACAATTGGCAGGCGGTGTCCACTCAGTGCTGCTGGGCAGACACCAGGCCACTTTCGAACGTGAAGCGGCGTAGAGACTCAGTAGCACCTTCAACTCAGTGATACCTTGTAGAACATGGGTTCCACCTGACTGGCGTATCGTGAATAACAGCAAATGTACGTATGCTGCTGAAGTCTTTCTTGCGTGTTTGAAACTAGCTCTGAGTTATTACAGAGTGGGAGGGCTAATACTTCGGTATTTGGGAATAACATCCTTACCTATTTCCTGTGATTCGATCCTATTTATGAGAATGATATGCAATTCGCGAACCGAACAGTCCGCGTCCTCACCAATGAGAGAAATGAGGTTTTAGTGTTGGCACAAGATTCACGCGTTCGTCAGAAGAGACAATGCCCCTTTCCACAACATGGAATCAAATATTTGTGAAAGGTGATTCGTCTCTCTTCAGGAGGCATTGGACACAACGTAGGGCTGACCTCCTGGAAGTTGCGGTAGATTGCATGTGCAGTCAGACCGAGTAGAGCTACATTAGCAGACATGTCAGACCAATTGTCTGAATGTTGTAAGTTCCCCGAACAAGAAATTAGTCACCTGCTACCCAAATGGTCTAAGACCTCCATGAGTACGAATAATGGCGACAATTCTGAGCGGTGTTGAGTTTACAAATGTCCTAACAAAGCCAAGCTATAAATATCTTACGTTAATTAATCAGATTGAAATAGAATTGGTCCCACAGCGTGTTAGTTATTGGTCTCGCAGCAATGGTAACGGAGGGTCGTGCTCTGTGGCTGCAGCGCAGGCCGTCTAGGACTTTGTTGTGGTAGTGCACTTTCAATAGGCGCTGTTCTGTTGCCTACTTAGCATTGTTACTCATACTTCAATGACGTTATTTCTCTTTGAAAATTTCGAAGTGAATCTTGTTTGACACTGGCACAATATCATTAAGTTGTATAATACTAAAAGAAATATATGCGAAATTTTTTGGGGAATTGGAGTGAATTATTCTAATGCGTTAGATTTCGTGGTATTATGTATGAGTATTTGAGAAAAATCGACGCTCCTACAAGTTAGTGCATGTGATTGGTTAGCTAAATCATTTACGATTCGAAGAACTAATGGCGATCTCCCGAAATAATGCGATCTAACTAAAGTGTCGGTGATGTATCACTTAATTCGAGTCAACTTTGTAAATTTGATGTTCCTGGAGGTCCGTTTCTCCGGCTCCTATCACTTGATACTTCCTTATTCAATATTTGACACGTAGTCCGACGAGAGCTTCGAGAGTGAGCTCCTCGAAAACTCTGGCCGATCTGAAGAGCGGAGCAGCAGGCGACTTCCACCTCGCGGTACACGTCCAAGTTTGAGGAGGACCTCCGAGTTGGAACCACAATGATGGACTAAGGAAACTTTGAGCATTCATGTTTGCCACCTGAAGTGTGCTCTCAAAGTGCCGTTCCCTGGGCGCTTCTTTTGAAATCAAGGAAGTAGCTTACCTGAACTTTGGGTTGTCGAGAGCTCTGCAAACAAAGTCCAAGTTTGAGTCTCAACAAAGAGTCGTGTGCAACTTCCGCACTCACCTCCTCTAGATTCAAGCTTTGTATGAACTCATTGAAGTTTGCCGGTAAATGCTCATGATTTCATGACGAGCAGCGGAAGAAGGTATGGTTGTCAATAGTCTCCTTGGAAAATATTAGCTTCGAAAACACTGTGCAATGGTGCTGACGGTCGTGAGGCTACTGATTGAAGAATACGTGAGTCGCCAGTTTGTTCTGAGTATAGACTTGATTGCACAGAGCTGAATATCTATAAAAAATAGCGAGTAATATTCATATTGATTGGCATATTTCAGACTGCAATAATTTACAGGTTGAAATGAAATATATTTGCGTATCCGATTTAGCGACTTAGATGATGACACCTGTAATCAAAGTATTGCCAGGAACTTTAGCGTAGGAAAATAAGGCGCCTTCCTTTTGTTCAACCCTTACAGCTCCAGTGCGAAAATTACCGTCCCTGAGCGTTGAGTTTCTACATAGAGATAAAAATAATCTGTATCCCACCAAAAAACTTTGTCAAAAATTATCGTTCGCACAGAGTCTGGCGATTTAATACATTTTACAACCACTGTGGCGTACTTTACTTAGTGACATGGCAGGGATGAATTGTAAACGTTGTTCTCTACGTCTTCGTAAGTTTAAGGCTGATTTGTTCACCGATTAGAACTCAGCACTTACGATCTCAGAGGTTTAATAGAATTTTATGATACCTATTCTATAAAATACTTCATTGAAAAATTTGAGTCTGCATGGTCTAAAACCGTTGCTTTGAAGTCGTTCAAAGAGGATGTATGATTATTTTAAAAAAATAATCATGCCAAGATTAGGCAAGATTCCCTCAGTTAAATAAGTCACCAGCATGGCGACCTCTACACTCGCTGTCTCAGCTTCACGAGGCCTCACCCACTATCTCTTGGCATGCTCAACTTCTTCATGATTTGTGAATTTACGAAAGTCTAAATTTGCCCTGCAGCATTGAATTTGACGATTTACTTTATTTTACTGTAGACAAACGCACGTCAATGAACGAAAGCAAAGCCCAGCGTTTTGTTCTCATCCTCAAACTTGATAAAAGCACTTGATATGCTTAGGATATAAATTTAACTTGTAAAATGAAACCACTTGGAAGATTGGTTTTGGTCCGAACTTGAGAATAATTCTACGTTAAACAAAATAATTTCAGAGTTACGAGCAAATTATTATACAAAGAAATTCCAGTTTCTTGCTGGGTAGTTTAATATTTATTTTTTGAAGTAGAAAATCTACCGTCATGTTGTTTCTGGAAAGATACCTGTACAATGTTAGCAAATTATCGCTCAAACTTTTCTTCAAAGCGTAAACGGTAGCTAAACCTTCTTGGGTGCGCATGTCTACTGAGCTCTTAGTAAGTTTTCTGTCAAATTGAAGTGAATTGAAAACCTCAGTTGGACAAACTGTCGCGTTGATTCCTTCGATTTTTTGACGATCTGTAACTGTACATCTCATGAACATAAAAATTGCAATTACACCGCACAAAGTTGTAATTTCCATAGCTTCACTACAAACAAACAAAGAATGCAGTTTATCAGCGACACCACAATAAGTAGTTTTTATTTCCTTGTGACAGAGGCGTAAGAATACTTAGAGTCAAAGTTAGCTGGAAGATTTATCATTACTATTATCATCAGTTAGAGTTCGTTTAAAGAACTCTAGCCACATGAAATTCGATCACAGGAGAGCGAAGAAAAAAAAAACATTTAATGTGAACTAAAGAGAACTGGGAATTTGTGCTGTAGGTGTGTTTCCACACAGATTCACTGCGTAAAGAAACAGAGATTTAGGAATAAAGAGGAATCAAATAAAAAAGAGAAATAGCTAAAAAAGTGTGAAAATAGAAAAGAAGTGAAGTAGGCACGAAAGGTAGAAGTGGGGGACTCTACCAGTGCCCTCCTGGGGTCAGTCGTATGATCGTTTCAATGTATTATAATGTTTCAAGTCTACCTGTACTTCCCATCAGCTCAAAGTTAGAGTACATTTTTAATAAAATAGTATTGAATGGTGATGGTTCCTTTCAGTGGTTATGAGAATAGGAAATGAAAAATGATACACTTACATAATCAACGCACTGAAAAAATAAAAAATGGAATATCGTGCAAATGTGAGTACCCGCTCAAAAATTTTGTCGCACCCAGGGGAAATGTGGATGTAACTGAAACAATCATACTAAATAGCTTATTGGAGTAACTTTTATATTGATTACAGCTTTCATCCTATTAGGCATTGATTGTACAAGATTTTGCAAACAATCTAAACGGATATGTTTCCAAAGTACAAGTTGAAAAAGATCTGTCACTGTAAAAGGAAGAGGTGCTGAGACTCGCAGCTTCTCCTCAAGTTAGTTCCACAAATTTTTGATAGGGTTTAAATCAGGAGACTATGGAGGCCGCTCCATATGTGAAAATGATATTTCATGATCCCCAAACCAATTTGGCTCTACATGAGTACATGAGACCGGCGGATGCAAGCGTTGTCGTCTTGGAAAATACCGGAACCATCAGGAAAATATAAATCCATAGATGGGTGTACTTGCTCACTAGAATGTTCAATAATCCTGAGATTCTATTTTTTTGCTGTAAAAGGTTGCCGAACCTAATTCCGACCATGTGGAGCACATCTAGATCGCTACACTGCCCAGAAGCCTGCGCTGTTGTAGCGATGCCTGAAGGCTGCAAAGCTTCATGGGCTTCCCGTCTTACTTTAAAGCTGCCGGATTTCTGGAACAAGGTGAACCTCGATTCCTCTGACCATAGGACATGTTTCCAAACTCTACAGTTCATTCTTTGTATTTTTTTAGTAAATTGAAGCTGTTTCTTTCGATTACCCTTACTGATTAATGGTTTCCTGGTGGCTGCACAACCCTTTAAGCCCACTTTCTACAGCTGTAACAGAAATTTTTCTGAGCCTACTAGAAAACGGCTGAGCCCGTTTCTGTCGGTTTGTTTTCACCAATCGCTTCAGAGAATGAGTGTTGCGAGCATTCAGAATTTTAGCTCTGCCACTTTTACCATTAAATAATTGCACGTGACCATCTTTTTTCTACAGAGAAATTGTTCTTTGAACAGTCCTAAGTCTTACGGCCATCATTTCAAACATTGCACTGGCGGATTTGCCAGTCCGGCGCAAATCCAAGTAGTTTGTCACAGATAGGGGCTTGTTTCGTAGGCTTTTTTCTAGCGGGTTTGTTTATGTTTGTTATCCCTGAGAGAGTAAGTGCAGCACTGACTACCAGTAGCACTGAACGTATGTAATTAGTGTTTCCATGTTAATTTTATTACAATTAAATTGGGGAATACCCCTAAAATTTGTTTAAATCCTTGATAGATTATGCCAGAGTTAAACAAAATTTTCGGCTGGGCTGTGCTTCCTCGTATGAACTTCTGAACTAGCAGTCGATATTTTCACTTCTTTAAGTATGTGTGTATATCAAACTTATACTATACTTTGTGATAGTTAATTTAATTTAAAAACGGGATGACTTCTATGTGTTACTAGTTAGAACTCTTTTTAAGGAATTTAAAATTTTCCTCTATATTAGTGAGCAGAACTAAGCCTTGCACAAACTGAACACTCCACAAGCTCCAGGGATTTCCATTTTCTGTTGTCTCGTTTGACGTTGTGCTCAATTCCAGTTCTCAGATACCATGAGCACACCACAAGAGGTACGGGGATGAACTTTTGAAAACTGAATGACCACTTTGCGATTTCTCCTGAGTAATTTTTTTTGTCTTGGTAATACACCAGAGTAAGTAATTTTCATGAGCATGGACTCGAGGAAATGAAAATAAAAGTGGTTCCAATTGTTGAAAAATTTTAATTTGACATTTTGATCACGATTTGCCGAAAAAATTCCTTGGTTGAGGACGGTTAAAATTGTACGTGAAAGTAAGTGGGTGTGTCGCTTGGAGGTTTCGACGTTGAGTTAGTAAGCTTTTTGCAACCGCGTAGAGACAGGAACCTAAAATTGGATTGTGGCGACTACGTTTTTGCGTACACAACTCGGGCTCAGCATGTACGACACATTCCAAGTATGTGGCTTCAGTTAATATTGCAAAATTTAAGAATACAGAATTATTCTTTACAGAGTGGTATAAGAACACAACAATGATCATTTTTGAGAACCGTAGGAAACATCAGGTAGCGAGTTTTGTTGTGTGCGGGCCCAGTGTCGATTGTGAGCGAAAGAAGCGGGTCTGAATACAAAATCATAATTGTGAAAATGAAAGAGCACAAATTTTTAGCAGAAGCCTGAAAGAGGTGAGCGATCATTCTGTCTTCTTATCTCTCGAATTTAGTTTATTCCCTGAGAGTAAATCAGGACTTGAGACCACGATTCGCAAGCACTTTTCCTTGGCTCCGCTCAATTCAGTCTTTACTAGGGAATTAATTGTCCAGGATCAATTGAACAAAGTTACAAGGTCTTCACCCGTAAATTAGAATCAGTGTTCGGACCGTGGGAGGATCGATGGGGCTCTTAACCTCACAAAAGTCTCAATGGCCCAAGTTCCTCAAAAGTACTTTTCCCTCCCGGACAAAATTAAACGCTTCTTTGGATCGCCGCTCGAATGTCTTCGGCCAAGCAATTCGCTTCAGCCGCCAACTGGCACGGAATTCGGCATCAGCTCCTCGCTACGTTCATTTTCTAACAACGTTCTGAAATGCTGGAGCACGAGAACTGCTCCCACACTTGGAGAGCGATTGCACGTGAGTCTGAGGACTGGCGCCTGAGTCATGCACGGGAAATTTCTTGTTCTCAAATACAAGATTGCTTCGAAGCTTCCGTGCATTAGGTTTTGGATTTTGTGGTGTATGTTTCTCGCGTAACTTAATTCATGGGCTGCGTAGGCTAGAGTGAGGAAGTTCTAATTAAAATTGATGAATATCAGATGAATATTAAAGAGTCTTATCAGTATTTTTTGAAGGAAGTTCGTGATTTATTTAATATTTCCATGAAATTAAATGATCACGCATTACTCTAATGACTGCCAAATGAAGTGTTTTTTATGCCCATAGTGTAAAAAGACGTAAAATAATTCAATTTTATGTATAGATATATATGTACTGCCAGCTCATCGCTCATCACGGAATTATTCGTTTAAATCCTGCATAATGGAAAACAATTTTTTCTTTGAATGCTCAATAAATAATTATTGAAGATCTTTCTCATTTATTTCTATTGAATCAAATGTACATTAGTTATACTCGGGAATTTCACATGTGTATTTTTGATGGTTTGGGAATTTTTTTCTAGTTCATTAGATAGATGAATGTCAATGGAGCCCAAAATTTTTTGAAATTTGAATCATTTTCTAACAAAGAACCACGCTCTTGAAGCTGCACAGTTCCATTATATATACTATCAGAATAAAATGGAAAATCATACGTCTTTGCTATATATACAAGAGTGTTACTATTTCTATACCAATAGAACAGCAGTTGTGCAGCTTAGAGGCGGAATGTTGGGTAAATTTTTCGTGCTTGTCAGCAGTATAAACGAAACTTAAATTTGAAACTATGACATTTTAAACAGAAACCTTGAAAACATTAACGTCTCCATCTGCGGGAGATCCGATCATAGTGTATATTACTCAGTATGTTTTTATTTTTAACACTGAATTGTTGTAGAATGTTTTTCTCTGGAGATTTAACAGGTCTTTAAAAATTGAATTAAAAAAATGCGTTACTCGCAGCGAATGTTATACTAATGACGAGGGTTGTTATTTTTAGGTATAAAATAACTTCATCTGCATACGTACATATAAGTGACCATGTAAACCTGGAACCAAATAACCCTTCAAGAATGCAAAAAAGGTGTTAAATTTGAAAGGCATTTTACTGAGCAGTATGTCAAGAAAACAACTTTCTCTTATGCAATGCAACGACATTTTTTGAGCAACAGAGCCCCTTTGGGCAACGAAAACAATCTTGAACACTGTCACATTTCTGTTCCTCTTATGACATCATTTTTGGTGCTGACAATCTTAAACACTGCCAGATTCCTTTGCCTCTTTTGGCATCATTTTTGGTGCTGACAATCTTAAACACTGCCAAATTCCTTTGCCTCTTTTGGCATCAATTTTGCTACTGACAATCTTAAACACTGCTAGATTCCTTTGCCTCTTTTGGCATATTTCTAGGTGCTGACAATAAAAACAAGGCTGACAAAACCAAGGGGAACCTTCCTTTAGTCTTTTCAATTTTACGTAAAAACAAACGAAACTGCCATAATATTGACGTGATGGTTGGACTTCTCCAACACGCATCTCAAGAAATCTTCACAAATATTCAAGTTTGCCTTTTTGTACATTTTCTCCATGAAAAAACAAAGAGGACAGCTACCAGAAACATCGTTTTTATTAAAAAAGAAGACACAAGAAAAAAATACAATGCTAAAATAGGATCTTAAAATTGATTGTTGCACTGCATAGGTCATTTTCAACACACTGCAGACAAAGGAAAACAAAAGTAGCCTGCCAATGCATTTTCCAAGAAGATGTTTTACGAGAAAAAAATAGAATGTAAATTTAATTTCCGAGAAGCTCTAGTTTTGTTTCTCACAGAAGCACGCAAAATATTCGTAAAGGCTGGTCTCACGGGCAGAGGCGCCCTCAAGTCCCCCAACCCTTGATAAAACTTATTGCCAAAACCAGAAAATGACAATAAGTTTTATCAACATTTGGATGCCTAAGGGCTGGGACTGGTCTGTGTGACTAACCTTGGCGAATATTTTTAGGTGTTTGCGTGAGGAATGCTGCTCGGACTTTTGCCTTTTGGAATAAAAACTGTTATGTATAAAATTAACCTGAATGATGCAAATTTAAAAATTCGATATAAATCCCATTCTGTTTTACTCATGACTTATTTAAATTCCCAGCCCACTAATATTAAATTTGCTACGAAGATAGAATAAGAGAATTATTTATCCTAAAAGTTCAAAAATTACTTTACAGAACTGCAAGTTTCATTGTTCAGTTTTCTGAAAACCAATTTTTAATGGCTTTGGCATTAGTTTTCTATTTTTTGTTTGTTCAGTTTAAGCGCAAAACATTTTACTTTACAGGGCATTTGTCGCATCTTTCACGTTTTTTAGCCTTCATATAAATTTGAGTTTTGAAATCCTTCTTCAGTACAAATAGCTATCCATTCATATTACCTGACTCACTAATAAAAATGTTTAACCCGTGAATTTTCTAATAGTCCTTCTGTGCTTACTGTATCGAAATGTATTTAACGTTGTTATTCATTTAATCATTTATTTGGGAAACTGTCGAAGCAACTCTATTCACTTTTGTTAACGCCTTTAATGAAATTTTGAATCATTCCGATCAGTTAGCACAGAATTAGCTCCTATTTTAAATTAATAGATAAACTTCCCAAAGACATGCTCTTCCCTGTTGTTCATAAGCATTGTTGTGCACATTGTGCATCAGAATACGTGTGCTTTTCAACTATGCAGAGCTTCAAGTACGCGTGCGGCCGAGGGTGCTGGTGGGAGGCTCCGAGCCATTAGACCTATACTATAGACCTATACCATAGACCTATATCATAAACCTATACCATAGACCTATACCATAGACCTATACCATTAACCTATACCAAACATTCTGCTGTCCGTACCCACGCAGAGAAGTAGGACCTACCTATCTGGGTAGAAGATTTCAGTGTTCTGGCACATGCTACTTACTTCACTGATCTCAGAATATGAAAGTCTCTTTTCATTTCAAATCATAAACTGGTTTTAAATGATGTAAAGTCAGCCCACTCGTACCAAATTTCTCGTAATTAAATTGAAGCGTAATTTTTTTATTTCAAAACTACTTCTTGAACATTGTTACTGTTATTTTCACTTCTCTTCGTCTACAATGTGTTGATATTTATTAGAATAAGGGACGCCCAGGATCCATATTGTAGGTTAAAAT